>OY740768.1:148845048-149114251 GCA_963513935.1 Aphrophora alni
GTTAATTCTTAGTCTTCAATCCAAAATCCAAGGCATTAATTTACTTCACAATATTTTTCTTAAAATTGATGAGAAAGTTTGAGCAATAGTGTAATATTAATTATTTCGGCGACGATCTCTTTAAATTTAATATGAGCTGACAACTTGATAGACGCCTGAATCCATTAGTCACAAAAGCGTTATGAGTATTGCATATTTCAATTAGTTTCGTCTATAAATTTTACACATTTCGCGTTTACAAATAATTTTCTCTCTCTCTCTCTCTCTCTCTCTCTCTCTCTCTCTCTCTCTCTCTCTCTCTCTCTCTCTCTCTCTCTCTCTAGAGCTATCTATATGTTATAGTTTATTATAACATATAAATACGATAAAATAAAATCGTTACTAATTCAGTCAGTGTTTAACTGCTCTTATACACTTAAAATCTTCACTAAGATTAGTATACACCATTATGGCTAAACAACAAGAGAAAAGAATACTCTGTAGTGATCTAGTGCATACAATCAAAGTGTTGAAAGTAATTTTAATTATAAATTTAAATCTAAAATAAATAGGGCAGTGGATTTCTTAAATGTTATAAAAAGAATCTATCACTAGATATAAATGTCAAATCAAGAAGAAATAAAGGTAAAAATGTATGTCAAAATATAATTGTGAGCTTCATATAAATTAATAGCCGAGATTCATCAGAAACACTACATATGACTGTATTAATTTTTTTAAATAAGCTACGTTTATAATTATTTATATTATTATATGAGACTAGTGTGAGCAACTATATTGAGAGAAAAAATTATTCCAATCATCCGTTCTAACGGTAGAACATGGCAATCAAGTTATATCATTATTCATATTCACCTCTCTTTACATTTTCACTTTAGGTATTCGGAACAAAATATAATCATTACGAGAATTTTCTAAATTCAAAATTTTGATTGATTTTAGATTGAATGGTATTTTAAACAATGAGAAACAGCTTAAAAAAATTTCAATCTCAGTTTTTAAATCATCTTTTATAACAATTAAATCATTCATTCAGACATCTACAATTCAATTTGTATTGTTTTACCTTACTGGATTGGTACAACTATATAGATTATCTCAATTCCACAGTTCACAATCATGTTTTTGTTTTTTTTTGGTGCTGATCGTTTCGCTTCTTTCTTAAACATTATGAAAAGTAGTATTTCTTGCAACTTGATACCTGTCTATATATATATATATATATATATATATATAATTATACTTAAATTCACGTTCACCTACATTAAAATAAGCCTGATACATATAACCTACAAAATGTGCACTCGGTCATGGTATATAACTGGTGACAAAGGAAATAGGGTTGCCTACGTATTATATTGAAGGGGTTCAATTTTAATTATCTTATCAAAAATTGTCTTTGACTGTATATTGGTTATTTTCCATTTAACAACGCACTAGGGCCAATTTTAGCCTGTTAATATATTTCAAATTCTTCCAAAACGTACATTCGTGAAAGTTTAAAACTTTTACGCTAATTTTTTAAATGATTGTATCTACCCGAGTAACTGAGGCCAGTTTCAATTATATGTTCTGCGTATTTTAAGATTTTTATCTTATTAATGTGAATTTTTCTAGGTATGTGTTCTTTGAACTCTACTCTGAAGGATCTGCGTGTGTGTCCGATGTAATCTTTACTGGAACTATCCTAACTGATTTCGTAGATATCTGTCGTGTTGTATGACCAAATGGTATTTTCTTCGGATTCATTTCTCTAAGTTAGTTATTAGCTGTGATAATAATTGCCAATATATATTTTGTTTTTCTCATTTCAGTTTTGATTTGTTTCAAACGGATATGATCAAACCCTTACAGTCTTATAATAAACAAATAGAAACAAAGAATTAAGATTTATAACTCTAAGATATCTCAACTTTTATAATACTCATTCAATCAGAATAATTTCCATAACACCAAAATAAAAAGTAAATAAAACATATCAATGTAAATTAAAACAATTTTTGCCCTCAAATATTAGAGCAATCCATCGTGAAGACCCTCATTTGACAAAACCACCCCTAGATGTACCCCATTGTCGTTGTTAATTACAGAGAAGAAACGACCCTTTGTAATATTCGACCTGAATAATCCGGATTATTAATCGTTGGATTTAAAGATGAAGAGTTTAGGTTAGGTTAGTCACCGAGCAGAAGGGATGAGTTTATTCACAATGAACGCTAAGTCGAGTGTGAACAATGAATGGTCGGACAGTGGTCATGTTAAAGGGGTGCAGAGTAACATACGACTGAAGGGCTTAAACCAAATTTACACTCGCAAGATAGGGAAGGCACAATGATGAATGGCTATGGCTTTTAAGTTTTCCAAGACCATTTAGGGAGCACTCAAATAATTGATTTCGGTACTATCTTTTATGTTTTAGCATTATCTAGTTTATTGATGGCGAAGAAATTATTTCAGTATTTTTTCTTCAATATAATAGAAATAACATTATTTATGTTATCACTTTTAAAATTTCAAAATGTCTATAAAAAATCAAATATCAATCTAATAATCGATGATATTCTTTAAAATATTGTTATTATTGTACAAACATTTCTGAGTTAGTTTCATTTAGTGCTTTATATAGACTAGAAAAGTTATTTAATGTCTTTACGACAAGTGATTTAGATTATATACACCATATTATTACTTTAAGAAATGTTACATTTTTATTATTGATAAATTGAGTGTTCACACAATAGTCGTGTCTTTACTTTCGTTCTAAAGGCTATTGCATAAATTGGTCGAATATACTCTATGCACTTCAAATATAAAACTATCTAATTTACTGTTTATAGAAATAATTAAGTTATTAAAGAAAAAATGCCTAATAATTGTTTTTCAAAAGCGAAAAATCTTGAGGAGCTCAAGACTACATGGAAAACTGTAGACCCAACTAAAGACTATCGGGATTGTCAAGCCCATACTGCACAAGTTTGTCAAGAGAGATCTGATAGGATAGATGAAAGAGAGGAGCTCAAGACTACATGGAAAACTGTAGACCCAACTAAAGACTATCGGGATTGTCAAGCCTATACTGCACAAGTTTGTCAAGAGAGATCTGATAGGATAGATGAAAGAGAGATGCTCAAGACTACATGGAAAACTGTAGACCCAACTATAGACTATCGGGATTGTCAAGCCCATACTGCACAAGTTTGTCAAGAGAGATCTGATAGGATAGATGAAAGAGAGGAGCTCAAGACTACATGGAAAACTGTAGACCCAACTAAAGACTATCGGGATTGTCAAGCCTATACTGCACAAGTTTGTCAAGAGATATCTGATAGGATAGATGAAAGAGAGGAGCTCAAGACTACATGGAAAACTGTAGACCCAACTAAAGACTATCGGGATTGTCAAGCCCATACTGCACAAGTTTGTCAAGAGAGATCTGATAGGATAGATGAAAGAGAGGAGCTCAAGACTACATGGAAAACTGTAGACCCAACTAAAGACTATCGGGATTGTCAAGCCTATACTGCACAAGTTTGTCAAGAGAGATCTGATAGGATAGATGAAAGAGAGGGGCTCAAGACTACATGGAAAACTGTAGACCCAACTAAAGACTATCGGGATTGTCAAGCCTATACTGCACAAGTTTGTCAAGAGAGATCTGATAGGATAGATGAAAGAGAGGAGCTCAAGACTACATGGAAAACTGTAGACCCAACTAAAGACTATCGGGATTGTCAAGCCTATACTGCACAAGTTTGTCAAGAGAGATCTGATAGGATAGATGAAAGAGAGGAGCTCAAGACTACATGGAAAACTGTAGACCCAACTAAAGACTATCGGGATTGTCAAGCCCATACTGCACAAGTTTGTCAAGAGAGATCTGATAGGATAGATGAAAGAGAGGAGCTCAAGACTACATGGAAAACTGTAGACCCAACTAAAGACTATCGGGATTGTCAAGCCTATACTGCACAAGTTTGTCAAGAGAGATCTGATAGGATAGATGAAAGAGAGGGGCTCAAGACTACATGGAAAACTGTAGACCCAACTAAAGACAATCAGGATTGTCAAGCCTATACTGCACAAGTTTGTCAAGAGAGATCTGATAGGATAGATGAAAGAGAGGAGCTCAAGACTACATGGAAAACTGTAGACCCAACTAAAGACTATCGGGATTGTCAAGCCTATACTGCACAAGTTTGTCAAGAGAGATCTGATAGGATAGATGAAAGAGAGGAGCTCAAGACTACATGGAAAACTGTAGACCCAACTATAGACTATCGGGATTGTCAAGCCCATACTGCACAAGTTTGTCAAGAGAAGTCTGATAGGAAAGATGAAAGAGAGGGGCTCAAGACTACATGGAAAACTGTAGACCCAACTATAGACTATCGGGATTGTCAAGCCCATACTGCACAAGTTTGTCAAGAGAGATCTGATAGGATAGATGAAAGAGAGGAGCTCAAGACTACATGGAAAACTGTAGACCCAACTAAAGACTATCGGGATTGTCAAGCCTATACTGCACAAGTTTGTCAAGAGAGATCTGATAGGATAGATGAAAGAGAGGGGCTCAAGACTACATGGAAAACTGTAGACCCAACTAAAGACAATCAGGATTGTCAAGCCTATACTGCACAAGTTTGTCAAGAGAGATCTGATAGGATAGATGAAAGAGAGGAGCTCAAGACTACATGGAAAACTGTAGACCCAACTAAAGACTATCGGGATTGTCAAGCCTATACTGCACAAGTTTGTCAAGAGAGATCTGATAGGATAGATGAAAGAGAGGAGCTCAAGACTACATGGAAAACTGTAGACCCAACTATAGACTATCGGGATTGTCAAGCCCATACTGCACAAGTTTGTCAAGAGAAGTCTGATAGGAAAGATGAAAGAGAGGGGCTCAAGACTACATGGAAAACTGTAGACCCAACTATAGACTATCGGGATTGTCAAGCCCATACTGCACAAGTTTGTCAAGAGAAGTCTGATAGGAAAGATGAAAGAGAGGGGCTCAAGACTACATGGAAAACTGTAGACCTAACTATAGACTATCGGGATTGTCAAGCCCATACTGCACAAGTTTGTCAAGAGAGATCTGATAGGAAAGATGAAAGAGAGATGCTCAAGACTACATGGAAAACTGTAGACCCAACTATAGACTATCGGGATTGTCAAGCCCATACTGCACAAGTTTGTCAAGAGAGATCTGATAGGAAAGATGAAAGAGAGATGCTCAAGACTACATGGAAAACTGTAGACCCAACTATAGACTATCGGGATTGTCAAGCCCATACTGCACAAGTTTGTCAAGAGAGATCTGATAGGAAAGATGAAAGAGAGATGCTCAAGACTACATGGAAAACTGTAGACCTAACTATAGACTATCGGGATTGTCAAGCCCATACTGCACAAGTTTGTCAAGAGAGATCTGATAGGAAAGATGAAAGAGAGATGCTCAAGACTACATGGAAAACTGTAGACCCAACTATAGACTATCGGGATTGTCAAGCCCATACTGCACAAGTTTGTCAAGAGAGATCTGATAGGAAAGATGAAAGAGAGATGCTCAAGACTACATGGAAAACTGTAGACCCAACTATAGACTATCGGGATTGTCAAGCCCATACTGAAAAGTTTGTCAAGAGAGATCTGATAGGAAAGATGAAAGAGAGATGCTCAAGACTACATGGAAAACTGTAGACCCAACTATAGACTATCGGGATTGTCAAGCCCATACTGCACAAGTTTGTCAAGAGAGATCTGATAGGATAGATGAAAGAGAGGAGCTCAAGACTACATGGAAAACTGTAGACCCAACTAAAGACTATCGGGATTGTCAAGCCCATACTGCACAAGTTTGTCAAGAGAGATCTGATAGGATAGATGAAAGAGAGGAGCTCAAGACTACATGGAAAACTGTAGACCCAACTAAAGACTATCGGGATTGTCAAGCCTATACTGCACAAGTTTGTCAAGAGAGATCTGATAGGATAGATGAAAGAGAGGGGCTCAAGACTACATAGAAAACTGTAGACCCAACTAAAGACAATCAGGATTGTCAAGCCTATACTGCACAAGTTTGTCAAGAGAGATCTGATAGGATAGATGAAAGAGAGGAGCTCAAGACTACATGGAAAACTGTAGACCCAACTAAAGACTATCGGGATTGTCAAGCCTATACTGCACAAGTTTGTCAAGAGAGATCTGATAGGATAGATGAAAGAGAGGAGCTCAAGACTACATGGAAAACTGTAGACCCAACTATAGACTATCGGGATTGTCAAGCCCATACTGCACAAGTTTGTCAAGAGAAGTCTGATAGGAAAGATGAAAGAGAGGGGCTCAAGACTACATGGAAAACTGTAGACCCAACTATAGACTATCGGGATTGTCAAGCCCATACTGCACAAGTTTGTCAAGAGAGATCTGATAGGATAGATGAAAGAGAGGAGCTCAAGACTACATGGAAAACTGTAGACCCAACTAAAGACTATCGGGATTGTCAAGCCTATACTGCACAAGTTTGTCAAGAGAGATCTGATAGGATAGATGAAAGAGAGGGGCTCAAGACTACATGGAAAACTGTAGACCCAACTAAAGACAATCAGGATTGTCAAGCCTATACTGCACAAGTTTGTCAAGAGAGATCTGATAGGATAGATGAAAGAGAGGAGCTCAAGACTACATGGAAAACTGTAGACCCAACTAAAGACTATCGGGATTGTCAAGCCTATACTGCACAAGTTTGTCAAGAGAGATCTGATAGGATAGATGAAAGAGAGGAGCTCAAGACTACATGGAAAACTGTAGACCCAACTATAGACTATCGGGATTGTCAAGCCCATACTGCACAAGTTTGTCAAGAGAAGTCTGATAGGAAAGATGAAAGAGAGGGGCTCAAGACTACATGGAAAACTGTAGACCCAACTATAGACTATCGGGATTGTCAAGCCCATACTGCACAAGTTTGTCAAGAGAAGTCTGATAGGAAAGATGAAAGAGAGGGGCTCAAGACTACATGGAAAACTGTAGACCTAACTATAGACTATCGGGATTGTCAAGCCCATACTGCACAAGTTTGTCAAGAGAGATCTGATAGGAAAGATGAAAGAGAGATGCTCAAGACTACATGGAAAACTGTAGACCCAACTATAGACTATCGGGATTGTCAAGCCCATACTGCACAAGTTTGTCAAGAGAGATCTGATAGGAAAGATGAAAGAGAGATGCTCAAGACTACATGGAAAACTGTAGACCCAACTATAGACTATCGGGATTGTCAAGCCCATACTGCACAAGTTTGTCAAGAGAGATCTGATAGGAAAGATGAAAGAGAGATGCTCAAGACTACATGGAAAACTGTAGACCTAACTATAGACTATCGGGATTGTCAAGCCCATACTGCACAAGTTTGTCAAGAGAGATCTGATAGGAAAGATGAAAGAGAGATGCTCAAGACTACATGGAAAACTGTAGACCCAACTATAGACTATCGGGATTGTCAAGCCCATACTGCACAAGTTTGTCAAGAGAGATCTGATAGGAAAGATGAAAGAGAGATGCTCAAGACTACATGGAAAACTGTAGACCCAACTATAGACTATCGGGATTGTCAAGCCCATACTGCACAAGTTTGTCAAGAGAGATCTGATAGGAAAGATGAAAGAGAGATGCTCAAGACTACATGGAAAACTGTAGACCCAACTATAGACTATCGGGATTGTAAAGCCCATACTGCACAAGTTTGTCAAGAGAGATCTGATAGGATAGATGAAAGAGAGGAGCTCAAGACTACATGGAAAACTGTAGACCCAACTATAGACTATCGGGATTGTCAAGCCCATACTGCACAAGTTTGTCAAGAGAAGTCTGATAGGAAAGATGAAAGAGAGGGGCTCAAGACTACATGGAAAACTGTAGACCCAACTATAGACTATCGGGATTGTCAAGCCCATACTGCACAAGTTTGTCAAGAGAGATCTGATAGGAAAGATGAAAGAGAGATGCTCAAGACTACATGGAAAACTGTAGACCCAACTATAGACTATCGGGATTGTCAAGCCCATACTGCACAAGTTTGTCAAGAGAGATCTGATAGGAAAGATGAAAGAGAGATGCTCAAGACTACATGGAAAACTGTAGACCCAACTATAGACTATCGGGATTGTCAAGCCCATACTGCACAAGTTTGTCAAGAGAGATCTGATAGGAAAGATGAAAGAGAGATGCTCAAGACTACATGGAAAACTGTAGACCCAACTATAGACTATCGGGATTGTCAAGCCCATACTGCACAAGTTTGTCAAGAGAGATCTGATAGGAAAGATGAAAGAGAGATGCTCAAGACTACATGGAAAACTGTAGACCCAACTATAGACTATCGGGATTGTCAAGCCCATACTGCACAAGTTTGTCAAGAGAGATCTGATAGGAAAGATGAAAGAGAGATGCTCAAGACTACATGGAAAACTGTAGACCCAACTATAGACTATCGGGATTGTCAAGCCCATACTGCACAAGTTTGTCAAGAGAGATCTGATAGGATAGATGAAAGAGAGGAGCTCAAGACTACATGGAAAACTGTAGACCCAACTAAAGACTATCGGGATTGTCAAGCCCATACTGCACAAGTTTGTCAAGAGAGATCTGATAGGATAGATGAAAGAGAGGAGCTCAAGACTACATGGAAAACTGTAGACCCAACTAAAGACTATCGGGATTGTCAAGCCTATACTGCACAAGTTTGTCAAGAGAGATCTGATAGGATAGATGAAAGAGAGGGGCTCAAGACTACATAGAAAACTGTAGACCCAACTAAAGACAATCAGGATTGTCAAGCCTATACTGCACAAGTTTGTCAAGAGAGATCTGATAGGATAGATGAAAGAGAGGAGCTCAAGACTACATGGAAAACTGTAGACCCAACTAAAGACTATCGGGATTGTCAAGCCTATACTGCACAAGTTTGTCAAGAGAGATCTGATAGGATAGATGAAAGAGAGGAGCTCAAGACTACATGGAAAACTGTAGACCCAACTATAGACTATCGGGATTGTCAAGCCCATACTGCACAAGTTTGTCAAGAGAAGTCTGATAGGAAAGATGAAAGAGAGGGGCTCAAGACTACATGGAAAACTGTAGACCCAACTATAGACTATCGGGATTGTCAAGCCCATACTGCACAAGTTTGTCAAGAGAGATCTGATAGGATAGATGAAAGAGAGGAGCTCAAGACTACATGGAAAACTGTAGACCCAACTAAAGACTATCGGGATTGTCAAGCCTATACTGCACAAGTTTGTCAAGAGAGATCTGATAGGATAGATGAAAGAGAGGGGCTCAAGACTACATGGAAAACTGTAGACCCAACTAAAGACAATCAGGATTGTCAAGCCTATACTGCACAAGTTTGTCAAGAGAGATCTGATAGGATAGATGAAAGAGAGGAGCTCAAGACTACATGGAAAACTGTAGACCCAACTAAAGACTATCGGGATTGTCAAGCCTATACTGCACAAGTTTGTCAAGAGAGATCTGATAGGATAGATGAAAGAGAGGAGCTCAAGACTACATGGAAAACTGTAGACCCAACTATAGACTATCGGGATTGTCAAGCCCATACTGCACAAGTTTGTCAAGAGAAGTCTGATAGGAAAGATGAAAGAGAGGGGCTCAAGACTACATGGAAAACTGTAGACCCAACTATAGACTATCGGGATTGTCAAGCCCATACTGCACAAGTTTGTCAAGAGAAGTCTGATAGGAAAGATGAAAGAGAGGGGCTCAAGACTACATGGAAAACTGTAGACCTAACTATAGACTATCGGGATTGTCAAGCCCATACTGCACAAGTTTGTCAAGAGAGATCTGATAGGAAAGATGAAAGAGAGATGCTCAAGACTACATGGAAAACTGTAGACCCAACTATAGACTATCGGGATTGTCAAGCCCATACTGCACAAGTTTGTCAAGAGAGATCTGATAGGAAAGATGAAAGAGAGATGCTCAAGACTACATGGAAAACTGTAGACCCAACTATAGACTATCGGGATTGTCAAGCCCATACTGCACAAGTTTGTCAAGAGAGATCTGATAGGAAAGATGAAAGAGAGATGCTCAAGACTACATGGAAAACTGTAGACCTAACTATAGACTATCGGGATTGTCAAGCCCATACTGCACAAGTTTGTCAAGAGAGATCTGATAGGAAAGATGAAAGAGAGATGCTCAAGACTACATGGAAAACTGTAGACCCAACTATAGACTATCGGGATTGTCAAGCCCATACTGCACAAGTTTGTCAAGAGAGATCTGATAGGAAAGATGAAAGAGAGATGCTCAAGACTACATGGAAAACTGTAGACCCAACTATAGACTATCGGGATTGTCAAGCCCATACTGCACAAGTTTGTCAAGAGAGATCTGATAGGAAAGATGAAAGAGAGATGCTCAAGACTACATGGAAAACTGTAGACCCAACTATAGACTATCGGGATTGTAAAGCCCATACTGCACAAGTTTGTCAAGAGAGATCTGATAGGATAGATGAAAGAGAGGAGCTCAAGACTACATGGAAAACTGTAGACCCAACTATAGACTATCGGGATTGTCAAGCCCATACTGCACAAGTTTGTCAAGAGAAGTCTGATAGGAAAGATGAAAGAGAGGGGCTCAAGACTACATGGAAAACTGTAGACCCAACTATAGACTATCGGGATTGTCAAGCCCATACTGCACAAGTTTGTCAAGAGAAGTCTGATAGGAAAGATGAAAGAGAGGGGCTCAAGACTACATGGAAAACTGTAGACCCAACTATAGACTATCGGGATTGTCAAGCCCATACTGCACAAGTTTGTCAAGAGAAGTCTGATAGGAAAGATGAAAGAGAGGGGCTCAAGACTACATGGAAAACTGTAGACCTAACTATAGACTATCGGGATTGTCAAGCCCATACTGCACAAGTTTGTCAAGAGAGATCTGATAGGAAAGATGAAAGAGAGATGCTCAAGACTACATGGAAAACTGTAGACCCAACTATAGACTATCGGGATTGTCAAGCCCATACTGCACAAGTTTGTCAAGAGAGATCTGATAGGAAAGATGAAAGAGAGATGCTCAAGACTACATGGAAAACTGTAGACCCAACTATAGACTATTGGGATTGTCAAGCCCATACTGCACAAGTTTGTCAAGAGAGATCTGATAGGAAAGATGAAAGAGAGATGCTCAAGACTACATGGAAAACTGTAGACCTAACTATAGACTATCGGGATTGTCAAGCCCATACTGCACAAGTTTGTCAAGAGAGATCTGATAGGAAAGATGAAAGAGAGATGCTCAAGACTACATGGAAAACTGTAGACCCAACTATAGACTATCGGGATTGTCAAGCCCATACTGCACAAGTTTGTCAAGAGAGATCTGATAGGAAAGATGAAAGAGAGATGCTCAAGACTACATGGAAAACTGTAGACCCAACTATAGACTATCGGGATTGTCAAGCCCATACTGCACAAGTTTGTCAAGAGAGATCTGATAGGAAAGATGAAAGAGAGATGCTCAAGACTACATGGAAAACTGTAGACCCAACTATAGACTATCGGGATTGTAAAGCCCATACTGCACAAGTTTGTCAAGAGAGATCTGATAGGATAGATGAAAGAGAGGAGCTCAAGACTACATGGAAAACTGTAGACCCAACTATAGACTATCGGGATTGTCAAGCCCATACTGCACAAGTTTGTCAAGAGAAGTCTGATAGGAAAGATGAAAGAGAGGGGCTCAAGACTACATGGAAAACTGTAGACCCAACTATAGACTATCGGGATTGTCAAGCCCATACTGCACAAGTTTGTCAAGAGAGATCTGATAGGAAAGATGAAAGAGAGATGCTCAAGACTACATGGAAAACTGTAGACCCAACTATAGACTATCGGGATTGTCAAGCCCATACTGCACAAGTTTGTCAAGAGAGATCTGATAGGAAAGATGAAAGAGAGATGCTCAAGACTACATGGAAAACTGTAGACCCAACTATAGACTATCGGGATTGTCAAGCCCATACTGCACAAGTTTGTCAAGAGAGATCTGATAGGAAAGATGAAAGAGAGATGCTCAAGACTACATGGAAAACTGTAGACCCAACTATAGACTATCGGGATTGTCAAGCCCATACTGCACAAGTTTGTCAAGAGAGATCTGATAGGAAAGATGAAAGAGAGATGCTCAAGACTACATGGAAAACTGTAGACCCAACTATAGACTATCGGGATTGTCAAGCCCATACTGCACAAGTTTGTCAAGAGAGATCTGATAGGAAAGATGAAAGAGAGATGCTCAAGACTACATGGAAAACTGTAGACCCAACTATAGACTATCGGGATTGTCAAGCCCATACTGCACAAGTTTGTCAAGAGAGATCTGATAGGATAGATGAAAGAGAGGAGCTCAAGACTACATGGAAAACTGTAGACCCAACTAAAGACTATCGGGATTGTCAAGCCCATACTGCACAAGTTTGTCAAGAGAGATCTGATAGGATAGATGAAAGAGAGGAGCTCAAGACTACATGGAAAACTGTAGACCCAACTAAAGACTATCGGGATTGTCAAGCCTATACTGCACAAGTTTGTCAAGAGAGATCTGATAGGATAGATGAAAGAGAGGGGCTCAAGACTACATAGAAAACTGTAGACCCAACTAAAGACAATCAGGATTGTCAAGCCTATACTGCACAAGTTTGTCAAGAGAGATCTGATAGGATAGATGAAAGAGAGGAGCTCAAGACTACATGGAAAACTGTAGACCCAACTAAAGACTATCGGGATTGTCAAGCCTATACTGCACAAGTTTGTCAAGAGAGATCTGATAGGATAGATGAAAGAGAGGAGCTCAAGACTACATGGAAAACTGTAGACCCAACTATAGACTATCGGGATTGTCAAGCCCATACTGCACAAGTTTGTCAAGAGAAGTCTGATAGGAAAGATGAAAGAGAGGGGCTCAAGACTACATGGAAAACTGTAGACCCAACTATAGACTATCGGGATTGTCAAGCCCATACTGCACAAGTTTGTCAAGAGAGATCTGATAGGATAGATGAAAGAGAGGAGCTCAAGACTACATGGAAAACTGTAGACCCAACTAAAGACTATCGGGATTGTCAAGCCTATACTGCACAAGTTTGTCAAGAGAGATCTGATAGGATAGATGAAAGAGAGGGGCTCAAGACTACATGGAAAACTGTAGACCCAACTAAAGACAATCAGGATTGTCAAGCCTATACTGCACAAGTTTGTCAAGAGAGATCTGATAGGATAGATGAAAGAGAGGAGCTCAAGACTACATGGAAAACTGTAGACCCAACTAAAGACTATCGGGATTGTCAAGCCTATACTGCACAAGTTTGTCAAGAGAGATCTGATAGGATAGATGAAAGAGAGGAGCTCAAGACTACATGGAAAACTGTAGACCCAACTATAGACTATCGGGATTGTCAAGCCCATACTGCACAAGTTTGTCAAGAGAAGTCTGATAGGAAAGATGAAAGAGAGGGGCTCAAGACTACATGGAAAACTGTAGACCCAACTATAGACTATCGGGATTGTCAAGCCCATACTGCACAAGTTTGTCAAGAGAAGTCTGATAGGAAAGATGAAAGAGAGGGGCTCAAGACTACATGGAAAACTGTAGACCTAACTATAGACTATCGGGATTGTCAAGCCCATACTGCACAAGTTTGTCAAGAGAGATCTGATAGGAAAGATGAAAGAGAGATGCTCAAGACTACATGGAAAACTGTAGACCCAACTATAGACTATCGGGATTGTCAAGCCCATACTGCACAAGTTTGTCAAGAGAGATCTGATAGGAAAGATGAAAGAGAGATGCTCAAGACTACATGGAAAACTGTAGACCCAACTATAGACTATCGGGATTGTCAAGCCCATACTGCACAAGTTTGTCAAGAGAGATCTGATAGGAAAGATGAAAGAGAGATGCTCAAGACTACATGGAAAACTGTAGACCTAACTATAGACTATCGGGATTGTCAAGCCCATACTGCACAAGTTTGTCAAGAGAGATCTGATAGGAAAGATGAAAGAGAGATGCTCAAGACTACATGGAAAACTGTAGACCCAACTATAGACTATCGGGATTGTCAAGCCCATACTGCACAAGTTTGTCAAGAGAGATCTGATAGGAAAGATGAAAGAGAGATGCTCAAGACTACATGGAAAACTGTAGACCCAACTATAGACTATCGGGATTGTCAAGCCCATACTGCACAAGTTTGTCAAGAGAGATCTGATAGGAAAGATGAAAGAGAGATGCTCAAGACTACATGGAAAACTGTAGACCCAACTATAGACTATCGGGATTGTAAAGCCCATACTGCACAAGTTTGTCAAGAGAGATCTGATAGGATAGATGAAAGAGAGGAGCTCAAGACTACATGGAAAACTGTAGACCCAACTATAGACTATCGGGATTGTCAAGCCCATACTGCACAAGTTTGTCAAGAGAAGTCTGATAGGAAAGATGAAAGAGAGGGGCTCAAGACTACATGGAAAACTGTAGACCCAACTATAGACTATCGGGATTGTCAAGCCCATACTGCACAAGTTTGTCAAGAGAGATCTGATAGGAAAGATGAAAGAGAGATGCTCAAGACTACATGGAAAACTGTAGACCCAACTATAGACTATCGGGATTGTCAAGCCCATACTGCACAAGTTTGTCAAGAGAGATCTGATAGGAAAGATGAAAGAGAGATGCTCAAGACTACATGGAAAACTGTAGACCCAACTATAGACTATCGGGATTGTCAAGCCCATACTGCACAAGTTTGTCAAGAGAGATCTGATAGGAAAGATGAAAGAGAGATGCTCAAGACTACATGGAAAACTGTAGACCCAACTATAGACTATCGGGATTGTCAAGCCCATACTGCACAAGTTTGTCAAGAGAAGTCTGATAGGAAAGATGAAAGAGAGGGGCTCAAGACTACATGGAAAACTGTAGACCCAACTATAGACTATCGGGATTGTCAAGCCCATACTGCACAAGTTTGTCAAGAGAGATCTGATAGGAAAGATGAAAGAGAGGGGCTCAAGACTACATGGAAAACTGTAGACCCAACTAAAGACTATCGGGATTGTCAAGCCCATACTGCACAAGTTTGTCAAGAGAAGTCTGATAGGAAAGATGAAAGAGAGGGGCTCAAGACTACATGGAAAACTGTAGACCCAACTATAGACTATCGGGATTGTCAAGCCCATACTGCACAAGTTTGTCAAGAGAAGTCTGATAGGAAAGATGAAAGAGAGGGGCTCAAGACTACATGGAAAACTGTAGACCCAACTAAAGACTATCGGGATTGTCAAGCCCATACTGCACAAGTTTGTCAAGAGAAGTCTGATAGGAAAGATGAAAGAGAGGGGCTCAAGACTACATGGAAAACTGTAGACCCAACTATAGACTATCGGGATTGTCAAGCCCATACTGCACAAGTTTGTCAAGAGAGATCTGATAGGAAAGATGAAAGAGAGGGGCTCAAGACTACATGGAAAACTGTAGACCCAACTAAAGACTATCGGGATTGTCAAGCCCATACTGCACAAGTTTGTCAAGAGAGATCTGATAGGAAAGATGAAAGAGAGGGGCTCAAGACTACATGGATAACTGTAGACCCAACTATAGACTATCGGGATTGTCAAGCCCATACTGCACAAGTTTGTCAAGAGAAGTCTGATAGGAAAGATGAAAGAGAGGGGCTCAAGACTACATGGAAAACTTTAGACCCAACTATAGACTATCGGGATTGTCAAGCCCATACTGCACAAGTTTGTCAAGAGAGATCTGATAGGAAAGATGAAAGAGAGGGGCTCAAGACTACATGGATAACTGTAGACCCAACTATAGACTATCGGGATTGTCAAGCCCATACTGCACAAGTTTGTCAAGAGAAGTCTGATAGGAAAGATGAAAGAGAGGGGCTCAAGACTACATGGAAAACTGTAGACCCAACTATAGACTATCGGGATTGTCAAGCCCATACTGCACAAGTTTGTCAAGAGAGATCTGATAGGAAAGATGAAAGAGAGGGGCTCAAGACTACATGGATAACTGTAGACCCAACTATAGACTATCGGGATTGTCAAGCCCATACTGCACAAGTTTGTCAAGAGAGATCTGATAGGAAAGATGAAAGAGAGGGGCTCAAGACTACATGGAAAACTGTAGACCCAACTAAAGACTATCGGGATTGTCAAGCCCATACTGCACAAGTTTGTCAAGAGAGATCTGATAGGAAAGATGAAAGAGAGGGGCTCAAGACTACATGGATAACTGTAGACCCAACTATAGACTATCGGGATTGTCAAGCCCATACTGCACAAGTTTGTCAAGAGAAGTCTGATAGGAAAGATGAAAGAGAGGGGCTCAAGACTACATGGAAAACTGTAGACCCAACTATAGACTATCGGGATTGTCAAGCCCATACTGCACAAGTTTGTCAAGAGAGATCTGATAGGAAAGATGAAAGAGAGATGCTCAAGACTACATGGAAAACTGTAGACCTAACTATAGACTATCGGGATTGTCAAGCCCATACTGCACAAGTTTGTCAAGAGAGATCTGATAGGAAAGATGAAAGAGAGATGCTCAAGACTACATGGAAAACTGTAGACCCAACTAAAGATTAACGGGATTGTCAAGCCCATACTGCACAAGTTTGTCAAGAGAGATCTGATAGGAAAGATGAAAGAGAGATGCTCAAGACTACATGGAATACTGTAGACCCAACTATAGACTATCGGGATTGTCAAGCCCATACTGCACAAGTTTGTCAAGAGAGATCTGATAGGAAAGATGAAAGAGAGGGGCTCAAGACTACATGGAAAACTGTAGACCCAACTATAGACTATCGGGATTGTCAAGCCCATACTGCACAAGTTTGTCAAGAGAGATCTGATAGGAAAGATGAAAGAGAGATGCTCAAGACTACATGGAAAACTGTAGACCCAACTATAGACTATCGGGATTGTCAAGCCCATACTGCACAAGTTTGTCAAGAGAAGTCTGATAGGAAAGATGAAAGAGAGGGGCTCAAGGCTGCATGGAAAACTGTAGACCCAACTAAAGATTAACGGGATTGTCAAGCCCACACTGCACAAGAAATAAGCCCTAGAAAGTTTTTTTAAATACAATTTATGCGCGTAATTTCTAATTTTATATTCAATTAAAATTACAAAATATATGGTTAAATAGTTTTGTATTTATTGGTGATAATCTTGTACAAGTATAACTATTGAATGCATTTCCTCTCAAAGTTGTAACATCTATATATTTTTAGTTAAATAATTATATCAATATAAATTCAAAACGATTGTGTTTCTATTCCAATTGTTAGTCTAAAGAAAGTATTTGAAAGATTCGAAAATTTAAAATTAAATATTTTATGTTTTGACTGCAACCTACTGAAGGAACACATGGGATTCTTGTTAATTCTCTTTAGCACAGGTGGTTAGATTAAGTTAAGACTTTTTTGTTTAAAGAAGTGCAGTTTTGCATCAAATCGTTGTTAAATTCGAAGTGAAAATTAGATTTGGAAGACGATTATCTCAAAAACAAGTTTGACGCAGTAAATGTGTGACACATAATAATTAACAGAGTTGTTAAATATATATATATATATATATATATATATATATATATATATATATATATATCATCCCGGTGTAAAGAACGAACAGTAAATTAATTAGGACAGGAATAATATTTGTCTAAGTAAACCTAATAATATTTTTGCATTTTTAAATCCTTGTGTTTAATATTGGTAACAGCATTTTACAAGTCTATTATTTCTCCATTGTTAATATTTTTGAACCTTTTATAACTATTTGAAATAATCACTTTTTAAGTCGTATTGTGTGATACTAGAATCAAAATGTACTTTTAATACATTGCAATGTTGAATAAAGTAACTTATTCTATTTTCAAAATGAGGTCTCTCTGTCATACTGGTATTTTTCACACTTTTTCACAAGAAAGTGTGGTTCGTTAGTCTAAAAATATATAAAGTTTAATGCAAGTTATTTCAAATTTGTTTGACTTATTTACTTAAATACTTTACAAGAATATAGTCAAGACCTGACCAATTGAAAAAAGTAACACTTTTCCGTACAAATGTTACGTAACATTATTTATTGTTTATATTAATTATCATGCAGAATACTGCCGTATATTTTTTGGAAATATTAAACATATAATGCAGGTATGCAAATTAAATAAATGTACTTTAATTAAGCAATGTTTAATATGTTTATTACATGACTGCAAATTTTGATTTTAATGTTAACATTTTTATAGTTTAACTATGTGGTTATAACAAATGTTTAATAAATAGTCTGCGATAAAATAAATAAACACTAACTGTTACGTTCACAATATCAGTGCATTAATTCTTGGAGACTTAATAATAATCCAACCAACAGTATTAAAAAGCTAAAATCATTATTCTTTCCCCCATCTTGGAACATATAAAAACTAAGTCACAGATACGGTACGGAAATGTGTGTTCCTGTTATGGAATATAGGAATGGCTCAAGTTTCCAGCAATCTTTTTCTTCCCCGCTTGTTCCGGATATAATAATTTTAACTGCAGGGGGCACTAAAAGGCTTTTCGACCACATCATTCTTTTGACCAAGAGGGAGAAATATATATAAATAATATCTCTACGAAGGCGGCACCATTTAGAGTTGGACATTTTTAAAGCACTGATATAATCTAATATTAAAAATATTACATCGTAGATTAGATGTTTTTAATTAATAAGTACTCAAATATTATAAGTGAAATTTATTCATATAAATGAATGAATTGACTTTATGAAGAAATTATATAGTCTACTAAGTATTAAATCATTTATATACATAATAAATTGATTCGGTTGGCTGTTTCACAAAACAAACGTTTAAATTTAACCTAAATGTAGATAATGAAACATATAAAGATCTGATTTTCAGCCTAAAGCAATACTTGTTATCTTAGTGTGTTTGTTGCACCATTTCTCTCCATAGAGACATCGTGTGGCTTTCGAATGTTATAAGAGAATCAAGATATTAAAAAGAAAATGATATCTTCGTATTGCAGTGTTGTGTTCTTATGTTAATAATTGAAAGCCTGATGATGACTCTATGAAAACGAAACGGCGTAACAAGCACATTAAAGGACAAATTTATCCAGAACTAAAATTATTTACAACAGTCTGGAAGTTTTAATACAAACCTTATTTCACGTATAAAATATATATTACTAAAAAATAAACATCTGTCAAGTTCAATTCGATTCGTAAAATAAATTGTCTATATTTCCCCTTTACCTGAAGGTTTTGCAGTAGTTATCAGGTCATATTTTGCGTTTTGGATATCTCTAAATGTCGAGGTACATGATTGTAAGGAACATTTTCCATCCCTTAGCACAAACGTCTCAGACTGGGTTAGTTGTAAATTTTATTTCATTTATTACTGAAAAAAAACATATTTATTAACACTTTTGTACATAGAGATTAATAAACATTTAAATATGTTAAAGACACTTATACGTAAATTTTAATTTATATAATATTTTTGTGAATTATAAATTTAAAACAAATTATTAAAAAATTGGAGACAATATTTTAAATATTAAAAAGTTAGGCGTGTTACAGACAAATTTCCTTGTTCAATATCAGTTTTAAATAAAGATTATTTAAAAAAATACAATGTGAATTAAATGACACAAAAGAAAGGCATGAATGTATAGGGATACTTAAGATCATCTCTTTTTAGAGTATAATGAAAACTGAAATTCAACTGGTTTGCTAGCACTACTATAATAAATTAACTTCACATATAAATTCAATATGTGTTTTGGGAGATGTAGCTTATATGTACGAGACTGAATTTGAGTCAAATTTTAAACATACTTTTACAGCTTTTTATCGATTATTTATATTTAATTTCAATAATTTTGGTGTTCAAGTCTCTTCAAATATTCAAACCGACATCACTTTTGCACTGACAATAGTGTTTAAAGGATAACGCGTCGTAAACATTTGACGCTGAAAGACAGGATGTCAGGTGTGTACAGAATTAACTGCAAAAAATGCAACAAGTTTTTGATTGGACAGACAGGTAGAGCTTTTAAAAACACTTGCCGAACAATAACATACGTAAGACGAATTCAAACTTTACTCAGTATTTAATATATTCTAATCATTCGTACACAAATTTCGTCACAAATTTGACACTCCTTCATATTTGCATAAAGGGAAGACTTATGATCGCTGTAGAAGAATTCAAAATTTAAAAAGAATCTAAAATAATCCAACCACTAAACAATAAATGATCAGCTGTTATTTCAGAGTAATTACAGGTACGACACAGCATCCATGTATCATGCGAAACCAGTTTTTTATCTACATACAAATAAAAAGTAGTATACCATGAACCACGCGACGCTGTGGACCGAATACAATTGCCCGGCGCTAAAAAATATTTAATATTTTTTTTAAGTGTACGTTATGTGTGTTTTTTATTTACTGTATGTGTAGATGAAGAAGTCAATAACTTGATAATGGGAGTACAGTCCCGAAACGCGTCGTGAAATTCATCTCAACAATAAATAAAATATTTAATTACCTTAGGTCCGCTTGTGACTTCATTGTTGGTTGCTTCTTACATGTTTCGAGGCCGTAACCCCATCATCAGAAAATTACTTTGTTCACTTTGAAGAACTCGTCATTGAGTATATTAAAAACACATTTAACACAAGAACATACACTGACACAAAAATAAAAACAATGTACAAGGTACTCCGATAGACATGACAGAGCACATAACATTGTCAGACAAGCTCATATGATGTGTTTTTATTAAGGTAATTAAATGTTTTATTTAAATTGTGACTTGGAACCAAAAATATGCTTATCAACCATAAAGTTACATGACGGATTAATTACAGGTAATATTACCATATATATCATTTCAATTATTTATATATTTTTCGCATTATGTTTTGGGAGATTTCCTCAAATTTTAACAGATAGAATATCCTGTTGTTGTTTTAAGACAAAAAATTTCTTGGTCATCAATGTTTTATGAAAAAAATAACAAAAAATAAACGCCCCTATCACTCTTATATTCAGGATCGGAAGAGAATAAGGGTTGGTGATGAAAGATAAAATAGGACAGATAGAAAAGTGGAATCTAACCCAAGACAATGCGAAGAAAGAAGTAGATCCTATTTGAATCCCTTGAGATTGCCACGTCAGTACTGTATTTAAGTGACTCATTGACGGTTCAAATAAGTTATAAAGTTGGAAATATGTTACAGTTAATAAGATTGTATTGAATTGGAACTCATCTGGTTCAAACTCATCTGAATCCAACTCATCTGAATTTAAACTCATCTGAATCCAACTCATCTGGTTCAAACTCATCTGAATCCAACTCATCTGAATTTAAACTCATCTGAATCCAACTCATCTGAATTTAAACTCATCTGAATCCAACTCATCTGAATTTAAACTCATCTGAATCCAACTCATCTAAATTTAAACTCATCTGAATCCAACTATTTTCTTAGTACTATAACTTAAATTAAATTATTTTTCTTTAATGTAGCTTAGAATAAATTATTATAAACATAGTTTATTTAAGGATAAATTTTTCGCTTTATATTTTATTAGGATACCTAAACTTTTAACACATTTAAACATATATTAAATGAGTGTATTATCAGTGCAATACATACATTTACAGACCGGGTTAAACCTCAATATCTTTATAAAATTAATGCGCAAAATATACGAAACCATCTTTAATAAACTGAAAAGAATGGTTGTGATAAAAAAACTCAGTTGATGTTGTTATAAACCCATGACAAACCCATTGTTAATTTTGAATGAGACAGGTTCCGAGCTGTATTACGAAAAGCCACAGAATTTGCTAACCATACTGAGGGGCTCTGTACACCATTGTTCGTGTAAATAATCTCGCCGTCGTGTTTTAAAGAATTGCACGTTAAAATGAATAACGGCAGCGAGAGGGAAAACTCTGAATATCGTAATATCACGCAGAGAGCGGTAATGAAAAAACATAAGTGTTTCCACGCCTTTTGATATATTTCCTTAACTTTGTTTATTTAATAACAAACATTCATCAAAGGAAAGTTTATGTGTTTAATCTGAAGACTTAGAGTTAACTTATTGCGTGATAATTATACGGTGGAGCTACTGATAATTGAGGAAAGACACTGATTTCAATTAATTGAAACAGTTCAAATTTTCTAGGATAAAATAAAACAAAAGCTTAAAGTTTCAAATATTTAATAGTATAAATTAGCTACAATTGTTTCGCCTTGCGGCATCGTCGGGCAACTGATAATTTACAGGTATAGACAACTATTCAAACATAAGTACAGGAAACTGAAATACAATAGAGAAATCGGGAAAGGTAGGGGGATGACCTAGCAGGTAGATAAAGGTTAATGAACTATGGTACGGATGGGTTTTAGAAGAGGTGACGAATTTAATACAATTTGGTCATTTAAGTTGAGAATAGGCCTAAGTGAAATAGATCTATTTATTTCTAAACATTCTAAATTATTTAACCTATTGCTTTTATTTTCTATATATGTAAGAGTTTAACATTCAATTTCGGATCAAAACTATGACCCGAGTCCAAAGGTGGTTAGCAAAGTTAGAGTTTCTATAGCCATGTTTTCAGCTATTTACATGTTCTTTAATTCTAACTTTTATAGATCTACCTGTTTGACCTATGTACTCAGAGGCACAATCTTGACAAGATATTTTATAAACTCCACTATTTTCTAACATTTCTTTTTTATCTTTATTATTACCCAACATTTTCCCTAGATTTTTTGTACAATAAAAGGCAACTTAACGATTACATTTAGTTGAAATAAGATTCTTAACAAATGTTCTACCTAATCTCGTACATAATATTTAAAAGATTTTTCTTACAAATTATACGAAGCATAGAATAAGTTTTTAATCGTAATATTTAAACCTTCGTTTTTTGTTTGACATTACGTCATTCTCTCAGGAAACTGAAGAAATGTTTTCCGACATGCCGTCCAATCGTCGTCATTGTTGTTTGTACCTCAGTACGTTGGCGGCCACAAAAATTAAGATAGGAATGATATTTGATCTAGAACACTGTAGTGTACTTATTGAAATTCAGAAAAATGTAATTACAAAACTCAAATTGCTGCCTTTTTAAAACGTTTTTGTTTGTATTTCATATGTTATTCAACTTGTAACACTAAACTGGTTTAAACATTTCATATTTCAATTCTGCATGTAAGTTTAATGGTGCTTAACGATAACGAAGAGCGAAGCTATTATCAAAAATGTAATTTAAAACCAAGAACACGCACTAAAATGTATAATCTTATAGCTAGACATGGTTAACTCATAGACACGAGAGTGGACCTTTTTAATATTGTTAGGATTTAAGTTAATTTAGATTTTAAAATTAAGTTACGTTAGAAGGTAGACAAATATTCTAAGTCTATTTAATAATAACCAGAACACAAACAATTATTACGACTAACTACAAAGTTAGGTAATTGCTTGGCTTCCAAACTTCAATGACCAAGGAGTATATAAATCTAGGTTTGTAGGATATCGAGAGCAGACTCAGTAGGCGGCTGGAGTTGGCACTGGTTGCCGGGTGGTCAGTTACCGAACCAGGTAGAGTCCGCCGATTGGAAGACGTGACCAAGATGCTGGGATTAAATTGTTTGCTGATTAGAGTGGCTACAAGGCAACACCGCACGGAATTTTAGTAACAATTTAGTAAACAATTTAGTAAATCATAGAAAGTTTAGAATATTTAACTAATAAATTAGTTTGTTGTTACATGTCAATATGTATATGTATATTTATAGATAGGTATTGATATGTATATCAATGATTTATTAGAGATATTAACATGAATTAAATTCATTAATTTACTAAAGAATTTTTTATATGTATAATAGTTTATTATAGAGAAACCTAGATTGTCAATACAAGCATTTTTAGAACTAAACAATTGTTTGCTTAAATCATGTCATTAGAACTCGACTCCAGGAATCCCCTTTGGAGTAACAACATGCATATCCATGTGGAAGTACATATATACATTTACATTTTGAAGTAACTTATTTAGATAATTATCTCTGAAATGCTGTTAAAAATATGTCATTAGGTTTTATTCAAAACAAATAACACTGCATTAAGCAAAACGTTTTTATTTGAGGTTTGCTGTTTGTAAATGTCTTCACCAGAATGTTTATTAAAATCTATGTTATAACAAGCAATTAAGTATGAAAATGTCATCAATTTAAATACTTTAAGTAGTAGATTTTAGATTATTTCCTCGTATATACATAAATCCTTCGCTCGTTGAGAGCTTTACCCGTTAGGGTCTTCCATCTAAACCTTAGTTGTTTTTAACAAACCCACAAATTGGGTTGTATATATTAAATTTAATCAAATTCAATGTAATTATCCTAAACTAAAATAATTTCGAATTTAATTTTGTTTTAATTTTAAAAAATAAATATTCTTTTCGTATACGTTTAAACGTATATAATTATTTAAATTACGTCATTTATATCAGTAATTTTATTATATATTAAAAACGATTAGGTAAAATAGATATTTTTAGAATAACAAGTTAACATTGAACAGTGTTTACAACATTGTATCAAAGTAAATAACACAAAATTTACTACATTTTGTGGAATTTTAGATATGATAGGATGCAGAGGAACATATTCTTTAGGTGGGCCATTAGCGGGCGAGATGGCAGTATACCCCCATTCCCTTCCCTCGCATTCATCTATTGAATTCCCGTTCTACAGCTATGAAGCTTCTTCCTACTACCGTGACAATGATAAAGTAGCAGCAGCACTATCGCTCCCTCCCCCCGTGACTGCATCGCCTCATCGTCATGATTAATACTCAAATCATTTC
Source organism: Aphrophora alni (assembly GCA_963513935.1). NCBI lineage: Eukaryota > Metazoa > Arthropoda > Insecta > Hemiptera > Aphrophoridae > Aphrophora > Aphrophora alni. The sequence continues at coordinate 148,870,083 of OY740768.1, forward strand.
CTTCAATTGCTCTGTGATTTGTTGGATCAAGAAGACCACGCCGCTGTTTCTAACCAATTTCTCACTTTCCCCTTTTCTAGTGTTATTTTATTGTTTTTTTCCGATTACACGCTACTGGTTGAGTAATAAATTGAAATAGTAACCTTAACGCCAAAAATAATAAATAATGAAATAACTATAATAACTAAACGATAAATAAACGTATGCCCTAATATATAGAAATAAGATATATAGTTAGTTATATTGTTAATGAAATCATTTTCAAGCATTTCAATTCTTTTCGTGTTGAAGTTATTATTTCTAACAGTTATTTTCTTATCTTTTCGGTTTATTACATCTTCAAATTTTAACAAATATATTTAACGTCCGAAAGATATTATTGCGACTATTTATTTTTTTCATATTGTACACCTCTAAATACTCCCGGTGTTTGGGGGGAGGGAGAGTGATTAATACGTTTTATTCGCGGATTTTTTAAAATGTAATTGAAGCCAATTTTGAAGTATTACATCCATAAAGTATTTTATGTTATCTTGCTTTATGTTTTGTGTTTGGTTTATAAATAAGAATATTCCGAATAATGTCATTATAAACTATCTCTCAGAGGTCAATTATAGTGATTACAGTTGTGGCAATGCCAAGAACCAAGCTGGATCTACACTTTTTATATTAGTCCTGGGTTATATCGCTTTCTATTTCTTTCATATCAGAGCTCTTTTCACCAACTCTTATTTTTCTCTTTCGAACATGACGCTTTTAGAGTATTCCATGTCTAGGTCTTTATTTAATTTTACAAGTTGATGATGACGGAAAGGTTTTTTCTCTAAAGAGAATATTAAAAATGAAAAAAAAAAAATATATAAATTGTTAGGTTAGGTTAGGTTAGGTTAGGTTAGGTTAGGTTAGGTTAGGCTAGGTTAGGTTAGGTTAAGTAAGGTTAGGTTAGGTTAGGTTTGGTTTGGTTAGATTAGGCTAGGTTAGGCAAGGTTAGGTTAGATTAGGTTGGGTTATGTTAGTTCAGGTTAGGTTAGGTTAGGTTAGTTTAGGTTAGGTTAGGTCAGGCTAGGTTAGGTTAGGTTAGGTTAGTTTAGGTTAGGTTAGGTTAGGCTAGGTTAGGTTAGGTTAGGTTAGGTTAGGTTAGTTTAGGTTAGGTTAGGTTAGGCTAGGTTAGGCAAGGTAAGGTTAGGTTAGGTTAGGTTAGGAGTAAGGTTAGGTTAGGTTTGGTTAGATTAGGTTGGGTTAGGTTAGTTCAGGTTAGGTTAGGTTAAGTCAGGATAGGTTAGGTTAGGTTAGGTAAGGTTAGGTTATGTTAGGTTAGATTAATCTCCACAAAACAACGTAAGATTTAACACACCACATTTAATAAAAACAAATTAAAAGTAAAGATTTCTGCAACTTTGCTCGCGCCAAATTGAACATTATGATTCAATTTACAGTTTACATATTTTTGATAATACGTTCTAAATTTTCGAATTTTTAAATTATTTGCTAAAGTTAGTATAATATATGACTTTTAGTATTATCCTTAATTTAGTTATTACAGTTTTTGCTTAAAGAGCAATGCTGTAAGTGTAAGTTGGTTAGGTTAGGTTAGGTTAGGTTAGGTTAGGTTATGTGAGGTTAGGTTGGGTTAGGTTAGGTTAGGTTAGGTTAGGTTAGGTTAGGTTAGGTTAGATTAATCTCCACAAAACAACGTAAGACTTAACACACCACATTCAATAAAAACAAATTAAAAGTAAAGATCTCTGCAACTTTGCTCGCGCCAAATTGAACATTATGATTCAATTTACAGTATACATATTTTTGATAATAGGCCTACGTTCTAAATTTTCGAATTTTTAAAGTATTTGCTAAAGTTAGTATAATATATGACTTTTAGTATTATCCTTAATTTAGTTATTACAGTTTTTGCTTAATGAGCAATGCTGTAAGTGTCAGTTGGTCAGTGATAAAACGATTAAGTCATCCAAGAAGACTGGGAGGTTCTCATAGTATACATCATTTAAAAGTATTGTACTACAGTCGAGATCAATCTTCATTTATTTGAATCAGTATTGGCTGCTAAATAACTATCATTGTAATGTATACAAACACAAAGTGGAAAGACAAATTCAACTTGGACACCTTCCATTAAAATAAGTCACATGAAATAATAACAGCATTGATGTGAGTCAAACCGTTATCAAACAGTATTGTAAATAACGTGGAAGCATGACAGTATCAAACAGAAACTGTTGTCCTATTGTATGAATTAACCATGTTAACGTAATATTCGTCAAAAGGGGAGACGATGTGCATTAACCGATAATGCTTCCCATCGCTGTGAACTGAATTTATTGCACATATATTATCCTTTATATGCATGATAAATATACACCCTTCTACGCTTTTAATACAGAAATATGTATCACTTATAGATCGATACATTACCGGAGTTGGGTTATTACAATCCTTAAATACCGAGTATGCTTGATTCATTACTTGTGACAACATAGTTGATATTGCACAATTACCTAAAATGATATTATAAAGTTATAGTTTTCTTGAACTTTTAAAAACAAACAATAATATCTATTGATTAAGTGAAAATAGATTTTGTAATAAAAATATCATATCGCCATTGTATTGTAGACATTTTGTATTGTAAACCAATATTATAGGGTTCAATATATAGTGAACATTTTTGTGGTTTTATCTTGGCAGTTTTTGTATAGAGAAATAAGATAGATTAGTCCTAGAAAAAAATTGAATTTGATGTATAATAAAATGAAAAATAATACAGTTAAAAATAACAATGTAAACTAAAGAACGATTTACACTATTGACCAAAGGTACTTGGTAGAACTCCATTTTAATGAAAAAAACATACACAATATTTAGTAAATTCTATAATTTTATTGAGTCTTGCCGACCATGGTTTCGCTAGCAACGGCGTTTACAAGGCAGCTTAACAAAGGTTTAGGAAGATATTGAAACCTGACATATAATAATACAAAAAAAGAAGAAAAGTTACTTATCTAAAAGGGGGGGGGGAGGAAGTAGAAAGGAAACATGTGGTCATAAGGAAGACAATGGTTTTAACAAAGGTGAGTTTGACAAAAATTCTACCTGATCATTGTGTACCAGTTTGGAGTCTTTACAAAATATTCTCCTAATCTCTAACATTTCTGATGAATTTAATTTCCTACTTTTTGCATTGACATGGAGAATTTCAAACAACATTATTGAAAAATCAGACATTAAATGATTGGAAAAAACTAGAGTCATTATGACCCAACCGCCAACTTCTTTCGTATTCAGTTAACCTACATTTAAAACTACGGCCTGTTTGGCCTACATAAGCTGCATTACAAATATTACACGTTAATTTATAAACACCACTTTTTTGCATGTCATCTATTTTATCCTTACAATTTAGTAAAATCCTCCTTTGTTGTATTATTATTTGTCAAGTTTCAATATCTTCCTTCCTTAATCTTTGATAGGCTGCCTTGTAAATGCCGCTGCTGGCGAAACCATGGTCGGCAAGAATCAATAAAATTGTACAATTTACTAAATATTGTGTTTGTTTTTTTCATTTTTCAGTAAACTAAAGTTATGATAGCCTATGCTCTTGTAAACTTCAAAATATATTTTGGTTTATTTCATGTTTAATAAACAACATTCTTATCGTCGAAATAAAGACTGATTTAAAAGTGATTTTTCTTTCATCACATTCTCTCAAATTTATTTATTAAAAGACTTTACAAAAAATCTTTTAAACCAGCTCACGGAATAAAATCATCTTTTCTACTACAATATAGACTTATATTGACAATTTTTACTTATCCTCATGGACCCCATTTCAAGTATATTACAGTTTCTACTATAATTATAAATGCACTACTATTTGTATCTCAGTTTGTGTTATCATAATGTCATACGCTCAAAGATAATGAGTTTATTTCAACAGATTTTAAACACGTTACTAAAATACATTTAAAATAAGTAATGTAACACATAAGTATGTAACATAGTTGAATAGATTGATTCTAAATACGGTTAAGAATATATACTGCAATGAATATAACAACTAAATAAAAAGTTAACTGTAAAGACCTACACTTGTGGAAACTTCAATGACTAAATGAATGAATACAATTTTCCACTATACAAACTTCATTTGTATAATATTTTTACAGTAAAATGAAGTAGTTGCTATGAAAAAATGTGTTTTCATTAATTTGGTGATAATATAAATTAGCTATTATGACAAATATATTAGTAGGCCTACATATTAAAGTGAATAAATAAAACATCAATAACCATTGAAATTTTATAAACTTAAATGGCAAGAAAGCAGTCCAATAAGTTAAAAAACATTTAAATTGTGACTAATTCTAAAAATATTTTAAATTTATGCCTTACTTTTTACTTCTTTAAAAGGTGACAAACCTCGCAGTAGTTATCGAATTTGATAAAAAAGAAGAAAAGATTGTAAAACAAAGACCTCTTAGCCAGCGAATACTTGCGTAACATTAGCGTCAGAAGTGAACAGGAGGTAATCGAGAGAGACCCAATAAGAAAGATGAAAAAGAGAGATGTACCCCAAAACTACATTAAGAAAGGTAGGGCTACAGTTCCGTGGTTTTGCCAGACCCGTCTTCCTTTTAAGTGGCTCCTGAGTATATGTGGTAACAAATATGTAAATATTAACTCATATGTCAACATATACGTTCTATGGATACACTTGATGGAATTAAAAAGATTACAAACTTAAGTGAACAATAATCTGGTACCAACCAGGATATTGAAGTAAAACTATTCTGCGGTTCCACTAGTACTGGCGACGTACTTGTGAATTTAGGTTATGAAATTTCATCATGACACATTCAAGTCTGCTCCCAACCAACTAAAGTACAATCAATTTTAACGTAATATACACTAATGTTAAAAAAAAAAAAAATAAATAAATAAAAAAAAAAATAAATAAAAAATTATACCAGTAAATTATGGTATTTTGTCAGAAAATTTCAAAGCGAATAAATACTCTCACGTGCAAATACTCATGGTTTTCCTGATTCTAAGCTAATGCAGTGAGTGCTTCACGATACTTTGAGCATTTGTAATTCACTCGTCTTGAGAAAATACTTCGATAGCTGAGTATTTACCCTGAAAATTTCTCATTTTTATCCCCTTTACTCCGAAAATGCATATTTTATATAACAGTGTTTCGTAAAAAATAAAATAAGGTCAACCTATAGATCAATTAAAAGACTAACCAAAAAAAAAAAAAAAAAGAAAAAAGTTAATCCGTAAAACATTCAAAATATGATTTAGATTTTATCTTTGATACATTGTAAATTACTTTTCTTATATTGACGTTCAATTTTGATTTGAAATTGGCTTTTAGATAGTTAGTCCCACAAATCCTAAGGAATAACCTAAAACCTTAATAACAATTAGGTTCTGAAATCAAGATATGCAAACAAGCGAGCGAAATGAGTTTTCTTTTTGCAGTAGACGCAACTCATTGCAACAGAAACCTGGACGGAAAAAAGTTTGTATTCAAACTAATATAAAACAACCCAGATGAAAGTTTATAGTAGGAAAACTTTGACCTCGTGAAGCGAGGACTATAATTTGATAAAGGACGATAGTTGTCTGAATATGTTGTTACGTCTCTGAGACCATTGTCATTCTATATCGAATAAAAAGGCTTATTAGTCCTCTAGAAAAATACTGATGCAATAATAAAATCTATCAAGGTGTACATATTTCGGTTAAACATGATTTGTTATAGTATATTTTTAAATTATTGTTTGAAAGCGTATTTCAGTTTACTGATGAAATTAGTTATAATATAAAAGCAAGATTCACTATAGGACTAAACTGCTAAAAGTTGGTGTTTTTAGCACACCTTATACAATACAATATCTTGAAAAAAAAATAAAGTGATATAATTTGTATTCTGAAAATAATAAGAGATTAAATTAAAGTAAACAAAGATTTCTTAATGAGTATCCAATCACATTTTATTGGTTCTTAGAAGCCTTTTAATGTCTGATATGAGTCGATTTTATAAATCGTTGTTTAAAGTTTGATGTGTGGTTGTGTTTTAGAAGTTCTTAGGTGTCTGTTATTTAGATTGACAATGATAGATTAATAGACAATTTGAATACGTATTATTATTTTTGTACCAACTTTAAATTTATTTGTTATTTTTTGGAAGCTGTTACTTTTTGTATATATTATTTAATATATTGACTTAATAATTGGATTTTTATTATTAAAAATGTGTCTCCCACAAAAGCATTGCCTTGAACGCTCTGACATTTATCTAATTAAAGTCATGTTTTTGTTTAGTAATGTCACTTTAATGAATATTAAATGTACGTTTCAAAAACAAAAAGCTGTGATAAAATACACAGATTCATTATTTTATAAAAATCAGCTTTATTGATTGTGATCACGCTTTGGACAAGTGTAGCCTCTAAGGATCCAAACGTCTTGGTTGCTACTTCTCCTTTATTGTGTAGATTACATTTTCATATTATATATTGAAAAGAGTCAAAAGTTTTGTTTTATAGAGGGATATTTTGAATAGTAAAGTCTTAAGACTAGCTTTTTAAAATGTTAAATTTATAAATATCTATGAATTATATCTGTGCTTTGGGGTTTACGCATTGGTGAGCTTTTTATTTCTATAACTAACAAAGCCAACATTAGGGAACTTGCAAAAAACAACCCGAGGAGTGATAATAAAATGGAGGTGAAGAAAACTGGGGGTTTAGTTAACCCTACAAAACCCAGTTCCTTGAAACCAAACCTGCTCTTGGAAAAGTGAGAGATGTTGTTGAACATCTCAATATTAGTGGAAATAATCAGAAGCGTCTTATAGGATCACCAAAGCAAAAAATGAGAAGAGAAGAGCCAGTCGCAAAGTTCTTGTAAATGAAATTATTTCATGTTTTCACCTACATAATATTCGATAAATTTTAACTGAAATGCCAATTTCATATTTAAGCAACTATATTAGAATTACGTTGAAATTATGTTCATAACGTAATGTTTATATTATTATGGTTATCTTGATATTGATAGCTGTTATATTACTACAAGTACAAATCTAGTTGATGAATACCATTGTATTATCTACCTATCCCATCATACAATATAATACAAGAAATTCATTTAAGTGTAATACCCCTAAGGTTAGGTTAGGTGAGGTTAGGTTTGGTTAGGTTATGTTAGGTTAGGTTAGGTTAGGTTAGGTTAGGTTAGGTTAGGTTAGGTTAGGTTAGGTTAGGTAGTTAATATTTCTATAATACCCCTAAGGTTAGTTATATTGTAGAAAATGTTCAAATGCATTAGGTTAGGTTAGGTTTGGTTAAGTTAGGTTATTTTAGGTTAGGTTAGGTTAGGTTAGGTTAGGTTATGTTAGGTTAGGTTAGGTTAGGTTAGGTTAGGTTAGGTAGTTAATATTTCTATAATACCCCTAAGGTTAGTTATCTTGTAAAAAATGTTCAAATGCATTAACGACACATCAACGAAAAACATTTAAAATGTTTAGGTTAGGTTAGGTTAGGTTAGGTTAGGTTAGGTTAGGTTAGGTTAAGTTAGGTTAGGTTAGGTTAGGTTAGGTTAGGTTAGGTTAGGTTAAGTTAGGTTAGGTTAGGTTAGGTTAGGTTAGGTTAGGTTAGGTTGGGTTAGGTTGGGTTAGGTTGGGTTAGGTTAGGCTAGGTTAGGTTAGGTTAGGTTAGGTTAGGTTAGGTTAGGTTAGGTTAGGTTAGGTTAGGTTAGGTTAGGTTAGGTTAGGTTACGTTAGGTTAGGTTAGATTAGGTTAGTATTGGTTAGGTTAGGTTATGTTAGGTTAGGTTAGGTTAGGTTAGGTTAGGTTAGGTTAGGTTAGGTTAGGTTAGGTTAGGTAGTTAATATTTCTATAATACCCCTAAGGTTAGATTAACGACACATCAACGAAAAACATTTAAAATGGCATTCACTTCAAATATTTTCAATAGAGCTCTATATGTCCCTCTATATTAAATTTCACGTTACCATATTTATTTTTGTGACCGCTATAGTGCTTATGTTCAGACGACATAACGAAAATCTTTTTTTTAAGATTTCCTGAAGCCACGAAACATAAAGATTAGTCAAACATCAGTGGTCCATTACCAAAAATATCTTAAACTGTATAAATAAAATCATATTTTAAAAGAATTACTTTGGAATTATATTATTTATAAAAAATATTATTGATTATTATTATTTGTTATAGGTTTATAATATCTCTAAAATATAGAATTATTACAACATTGTTACATAATACTTCTGTTTATGCGAAGTTTATATTTTTATAAACGTCAACTGTAATTCATTTTCTGTCCAGCTGATAAATTGAATTAATGTCTACTAGAGTGCTTTAGTGAAGTGTCAATACATGTCTGGATGAATTTGCACATAGGTGCAATCCAAATGGACTGTTACATTATGTATATTTATGATCATATTTGGGAATTATAAAATAGGAGCTACGTATATTTAAATTTAAGTGTATAAGTGTGTGTGTGTGTGTGTGTGTGTGTGTGTGTGTGTGTGTGTGTGTGTGTGTGTGTGTGTGTGCGTGCGTGCGTGTACACGACGTTTTATCGGCGCTATTTAGGCTTTATTTTATTAAATTTTATATGTAAAGTCTACCCTAGAATAGAAGTTGATAAGGATCGTATGAAATACAAATTTCCACATCAAACTGAGATCTATAAATTGTGCATTTAATACGTTATAAAATATCATGAAAATAATTTGATCGGGTTTGCCAAGTTTTTACATAAGTTATTCGCCTACAAACTTCAAAAGACAAACGTTGAATTAAATACTTATTACAATTAATTGAACCTACTTTGTTTTTCTTAAAATCAGATTCTATATTATTTCATACCCAGCTATGGGTTACATAAATGACAATATAGTAGCTATTTAAAAAAATTGGAATTAGCTAGTATTAAAAATTTCCTGACAGAAGGGACTTATAAATTGGAAATACGCGCTCGGGTTAATCCTAGATTATTGCCTGAGAAATCGTCTGAATGAATATAAGGTTGCTATTGTTGGAGGACAATAAACACGTAATGTCGATGTTAAATCTGTAATAAGCACCCACTCTTCGATACTATCAATATCTCTACAAAAGATAAGCTTTACAGTTTTCGCTGTCAAACTGTTGAATGTACATTTTTTTTGGAAATTATTGGTTTAGAAACATGTTATTCTTAAAAGTGTTTTTCATAAATTTTATGTTAGCTTTAAATTGAAACCCATTATTAAAGCTAATTATTATAATACTTTTAATTAATACAATTATTATTCTTGTATTTATTTAATTTCTTGTAATGTATTATTTATTAAACTGTATTTATCTAATTGGATAGGCGCTATTTTAACTGTTTCACATGGAATAGAAATTGGTTGTAGGAGATAGATATTTGTTATAATAATCTTTGTACAGTCAAAGCAAAGTAAAATCGTCTCAGCTACAAGGGAAATAGTAGATAATAAAATCACGCCCTAATAAATATAACAATTACATAGTTAAGTTTTCAGTGCAATTATTTTTTTGCATAAACTCATAACCGTTCTTTATGCTAGAAATAAAAAAAAATTCTAAAACATTCTGCATACTTATTTATGTTCTTTTAATATTTATAACCTGTTTATATTTTCTATATATCCTATATATTCACAAAAATATAGAAATATTAACTAAACTAAAGTTTAACACGTAAATATAGAGTTCTATCATATAACATTTTCAAGGGAACAATCATAACCACAAATTAAATGGAAAATAAAATTATGCAAACAAAAAAAAATAAATTAAATGTTGGAAACTAACGTTTACTAAGCAATAAATACTTAACAACCATAAGTTTTTCATTAGCGGAAGTTAGGCATCAACAATATCTACTAATTTGTACGTTTGTGACAGTTAGTATACATGTGTGAAGATTTGTTTACATACAAAGACAAGCTATATCAAATAACGATTCCAATCTACTTGATATGTACGTTTTATAGAATATTTATTTAAAAGATAAAAGAGATAAAGAAAATACTAATAATTACAAGCTTTTAGTCCTATAAATAAGTTCAATTGCATAAATTAATAAACACATACGAGTTGTAGTGAATAGAAGAAGGGGGGTGTAATATTGGATTAAATCATAAGGGAAATCAAAAGTGGAATTACTTTTTGTTTATATTGGTTGGTTCAATGAAAGAAGGACTTGAAGCATTTATATTGTTATTTTTAGAGCGCATTCTTTATGATCTCAGAAATTGGCATTGTTTCATTTTGCAGTTGGAGAAGGGAGCCAAGAGACATTGGCATTTTTCTGGCGCCTGAATAAAGATTCAGTTGCAGGAGACAAGTAGTGTCTAAATTGATTTTCTTTAATTAAATAAATTTTAATCATTTTAATATATATTAAATATGTTCAGCTTTCAAACCTTTTTAAAAAAAAAATCTTCCAACAAGTAATGACAAATAATGAGCGAGAAAAAAGTAACGGTATTGTTGATAAATTCCTCAGCATATGTAACAGAGTTGTACATAAAAACATAGCTATGTAGTGACCTAGATAACCAATACATATCGGATTCATAGCTATGTTAATAAGGGTATAATTAGCAATTAGTGGCTTGTTTTGTTAACGAAACCCCACAATTAGTACATTGTACTATGTCCTGTACTATAATAAACCGTTGTAAATATCCCAACACATATTTATTGTTTGAATAGTATTACATACTTTCGATTGTATTGAGTGATACAGTTGATTTATAACGAGTAACTAGTGACGTGGTGATTAAGACCAATCAATAATATTAATTTATATTTCTCATATATAAACACTATAAGTTTTTGTATAACGTAAAACCATTACTGAACTCTTGAAATATATTGTTTACGAAATATAAAATAGGGGGATATTATCTTAATTGTTTTAACTGTTTGATAAATATGCGCTTAAATTGTTATTGATAATAAAAAAAAGGTGAATTATTTAAATAAATCTTCCAGTAATATTAAAGAACAAGATCGAATAATGAATCAATTCTAAGGAAAATAATAATGGTGATCTTTTTAAAACCTAATTCTCGTTCGGAATAAAGTTAACGTTTTTTCACCACTTTGCATAACGACAATAATGATACGAACTCGGATGTAATAAATGACTGTTCATGTGTATGTGATTCATTTTTAGTAAATTGAATAAAACTAAATTTAGCCATTTGAAAACGACAGACTAATTATATATTTAAATTTTTTTGTATTTTACACTGACCAAAATTACAGAAAAAGGTTTTTAGGTAATTCCTTGAAACTGAAATGGAATTTTATGTAGATGAAAATGTAATAAATAAATAAACATAAACTGTTTTACATTGCCCAAGACACCAACTTTTGGGTAATACCTTTAGAGGATCTACATTGCATGATGGGACTTGGTAAGTATATTGATGATGTTCATCAACAAATTTTATAAGACGTATATGATGGTAAGGTTTTTTACCTCTAAAGAAAAAGGAAACGAATTTTAGACGACCCAAAACTTTATTTGTTTAGTTAACAATTTACTTAAGAAAAACGCATTGTTCAATATACAAAATTAGTTTTAATTAAAAACACAGAAATTGAGATTAATTGATAGTGTTAACTGACAAGCTAAATTGCTTATTAGAGGGTATTTTTAATAGTTATAGTGCAATTAGTTATAGTTGTTGGAAGATATATTATTCATTTCTTGAAACATATAAATTAATAAGAAAAGATATATAAAGGATAAGGAAATGAAAAATAGGATCTCTGTGTTAGGATCCTTACTCTATAGGTTCTGATAAGTCAGCATGTCTTGAATAGCTGAGGAACATCATTTAGCTAAATGAAACTAACAACATAATGAATCTGCTTAACAATAGATTTGATTAAATTACATTGTTGGAGATAAAATAATGGAACACATGAATCACAAGTAGTTTTGATTATGAACAGCCTATTTTAAGAATAAGCAATACTGTTTACTCGAATTTTAATTTACAATATTTTTAACAGCCTAATTTCTAAATTAACCCACTTATTTAGATAAAATAAGTTTAAGGGAAATGGTCGAAAAGTGTAATGCGATACTGAAAAACCCTAGTTTTTATAAACGTTTTATTTATAAAAGCTTCTCTCAAATATAAACGAAGAATGTTAGTAGAAGTGTTTAATGTGAAAATGTTAGTATAAAAACATCTGTAAATATACAATTTTGATGTGATGAACTATGATAATAAGAGGAAAAGAAATGGAAATTGCATTTAATAAAGATATTTTGATTTAAAAATATTAAAATGTTTTTATTTCTCATGTTTTTAAGTAGAACATGCTAGGATTTTATTCAGGATAATGGATTTATGTCTTTTAAACATTATATATTCATTCTTGGTTTTATGGTATATTTGGAAATTGTTATGTAATGTATTGTATTGTAAGTTGAATATCACATGGGATATGAAGATGAAGAAGAAGAAGAAGAAGAAGAAGAAGAAGAAGAAGAAGAAGAAGAAGAAGAAGAAGAAGAAGAAGGACTGCGTAAAATGATCGCCACTTATAGTTTTAAATTATATTTATCTAAATTTCAATAGGATTCTATATGTGCACAATATACTAAATTATATATTGTAATCTTGTGTTTTGTGGCCGAAATTTTGTACGATTATCAAACATAAACTGTACACTTCATATATTCAGTAAATAAAAACATAAATAATGAAATTTATTCTTCATTGTTTCCACATAGTGGTCATAAATAATTTTCTTGCTGCTTTACTGATATTAATGGAATCATGATTTTCTTTGTTTTTACAGATATATCAAAAAAAAAAAAAAAAAAACTTAGTGGAATGTTCAAATTGTAAGCGACAATCATAAATTTCGATTTAAGTGTGGATATATACAAATTTAATTTACAGGACACATATGTTAAGCACATGTTTAAGTTAAAATAAAATTTTAAAATAGGAGCTCAAGTAGTTAGTAATTTGCGTTCATGTTTAGTTTCATATAATATTAAAGACATACAGAACTCTTTAAAATTTCTCATTTTATGTTTGATACAAATAACTAATTATTTATAATGCAATCTATTAATCAATTGATCTAGTTCACAAACTAGGATTTGTCAGATTAGTAGAGGAAGTTGATTCTTTCTAAATCTCCAATGCAATTAGGTTAACAAACAATGTACTCGCTGGGAACATCCATTTGTCTAACTAATTGGAACACAGTGAATGCCATTAGTTTCGTTCACGATCTAGTCTTTAATTACCTACACGAGTTGGGATGTAAAAACTGTGGTTGAAAAGGTTTCCTTACTGCTTTTTATTACAACTAAACACGTATTAGTTATTTGTACCAAATTGTATAACTAACAATACGTATTTGTAGTAAAAAAATTAGGATTTAAAACTAATAAATTTAGTCTTAAATAATTTTAGTTGCATAGAAGTAACTTTATATCGATCATCCAATCATGAATATCCAGATTTGTTTTTGTATTATAGAGATTATAAATAGACATCAGGACTGGTCGTGATATATTTTTGCTCTTTTTAACATTCAATTACTTAGTGTATTTACAAACTGTACACTGAGAAGTTAAATTATTCAATTTATTATGTTATAATATTTTTAATTAAAAAATAAAATAGTTTACATGGTTAACATTCTTTAAAAATTTTAAAACTTAATAATACCAGTGTTCTAAAACTCTTATTTTTGTGTTGTCTATTGAAAATAATGATTGATTCCAATGAAAATAACGTTTGGAACTGTAATATTCATTTCCAATGTATTAAATATTGACTTGGAAAACCTTTACACTATTTGTTTAGGAGATTGTAATAAGAATCATCCAATGATTAGTGATAACAAACCATGTCATACAGATTAAAGAATCAAGTAATGACAGTTTAAAATACTTTTCTATTTAAGATGAACAGATAGTATTGCCATCCATTACCTTAATTAACACAGTTTATTGTTTATCAAATTGTTATTTTCAAATAGTAATGTTGTAATTATTATTATTATATAAAATAGTTGCTAGTAATTATTATTATAAAACAAATAATATTTATATCTCCATAATAGTTTAAAATGGCGAAAATTAGTTTTGAAATTTTTTATTTTACAACTGATCCCTCTCTCTCTCTTTTTCTTTATAAATATACAGAATATGCCAAGAGGAAACCAGGTGTATTCCGTGGACCAAAATAATTTAAAAAATACTTGTTAGGAAGCAAAAACTATGGCTAAAAACCGTTATTTAGTGCTGCCCAATAAAAATAATTATATAAAGATTAATTTTGAAGCGCATAGGTTTTAAATGTGCTCCATGTAGAATGATATTATATTGAACATTCAATTATAAGTATAATTTTTGTTTTGTTTTAGAGAATTTTAAAAGAAATCAGGCCGGGTTAGGTTATGTTTTTTTCTCTTTTTAACAAATAACTTAGTTTACTATAGATCGTGCATTGGATAGGCAAATGTGTCACTTAATTCTGTAGTTATAATTATTAATAAATAGTTGTTTTTTTTATTGTAAAAATAAGCTTTTGAATGTTTTACAGGATTAATATACTTTACATATTTTAAAACTATATAGTAGAAATACAACTCCAGAATTTCAATATTTTAAATTCTCAACATCTAAAAAAAATCACAAATTCAAATTTAATATTGAATTTACAATTTTATTGCATAATCCAGTATGATTAAAAAAAATTTCCCTTTGCTATTTATGTTCTAAATATCAACATAGCCTATAACTAATTTTTGTCTTACGCTAATTTAATAATGAACTTTCAAGTTTTGTTCCCTGGTTTTGAATAAATCTTACATAAATTTGATTTTCACCCAAAACAAACATATTAAAAAGTATTGAGAGCACAGCTTACGCAACTATAGTTTTGTTCTGTTGTTTAGGCGAAAAATCTCTTGATTATTAACTTTTATTTTAAAAAAATGAGGAAAAAACATAAAATACAGCCCCTAACTTTGGAATACTCTAATAGTGTCTAGGTTAGAAGATATATGTAACCTTCTTCTTCTTCTTCTTCTTCGTAATATTAACTCTATGATGTGATGACTTGTATTAACAACTCGTATATAATTAGTTAATGTTTCTTTAGTCAATATTTATTAATTTTATATTGAATAGTACATTTACAAACGTTCTTGTCATTACAACAATTTTTTTTTTCAATTGACGGCCCTAAATGAGTTTATACTAATTATGTTAATTATTTTGTACTAAAGTATGTTAATTAAGTAAAACGTACTTTTATCGTATTCCATCAATTGAAAAATGGTAATGTTTAATGAATTATTACAACAAAATAAACTGAATAATTAGCCATGTCAGTGAATCGTTCTAGAGACAACCAAGTAATTGAATTTAAAAAAGAGAAAAAATACATCACAACCCGTCCTGATTACTAATAAAAATTTCTATAAAACGAAACAAAATATGTAATTGGTTTATCGATATATTGTATCGAAAGCACATTTACATAACACTAAACTTATGATTTTAAAACTAATTTTATCAATACAAATACTTATTTTTAAAAATACAATTTATTACAACTAATTAATACATGTTTAGTTGTAATAGACAGCACTAAAAACACTTTTTTTTAGCAAATGTTTTTACTTCCAAACTCGTGTAGTTAATTAAAGACTAGATCGTGAACGAAACTAATGGCATTCACTGTGTTCCAATTAGTTAGACAAATGGATGTTCCCAGCGAGTACATTGTTTGTTAACCTAATTGCATTGGAGATTTAGAAAGAATCAACTTCCTCTACTAATCTGACAAACCCTACTTTGTAAACTAGATCACTTGATTAATATATGAGTTTGTAAATAAATAGTTACTTAATTTATTTATATATACAAAAAGAGATAGATAGCAGATGAATTGATAGATTAGAGAGGAACACAGTGTCTCTAATAATATATAATAGAGTTCAGGAGATATCGTATTAATACAATTCGTTTTGAAGTTATTACTTAGCTATAGGTAATAATAAATAAGATTAGACAACTAAAATGAGACGAACCTTGTTTTTTTAACTGATTTGTGTTTTTTACAATCATAATAAGTTTTAAACTGTTGATAATTTTATATACAATTTACATAAAGAACAACTTCTAACAAAGTTATGTCAGCGTGCAATTATTATAACTGTGAGGAAATAACAGTTAATTAAACTGGAATCAGTTATTGTTCATCGTTCCTTTTGTTGCAAAATTACAGGAAAGTCATATTTTATATGAGGCATTATAAACAGAGAATACAGTCTTGTGTGAATGATTAACTCTTATTGCAATTGATCTCTACTAAAATATGCATGTGTCATCTTCAATCTTTTTAATTTATTTAAAACAAATAATAATTTCATTTTTCAAGTCAGTAATGAAAATGTTAATTGATATAGTACTGCCGATAATTGATTACGTATATAAAATTACAAATGAATAAGTTTTAACAAAATATTTATAAATTTTAATTAATATTGCAGGGGTGAAAGATAACTAAATTTAACCACTTGTTGCTTGGTAACATTAATTGTAAATAGGAGTACTTCTTGATCAATATATGTGTCTAAGCATAGATACAACTTTTTATTGTCGAACTTACTGTAACAAGTAGCCTATTTCAAGTATGTTTGTTCCGTGTCTATATAAATATGTTTGTATCTGAGGGTGTGTGGTAGTTTTATAGGAAACGAATTTTAACTAGTTTTTCGTTTTTTAATTTTTTTCATGCTATACTTTTTTACTTTTTACAGTATTTCAACAGTTTATATGAATATTGAACTTAGATTTTAAAGAAAAAAATTTAACAGGATTATATTTTTATATAATCATGTATATTATTTTATATGTATACATAATAGTAATAAATAAAATAGATATCTCCATCCTTTTGAACAATATAAATAAATTAGATTTACATAATTTTAAACATTGTATTAAGGCCACGCTGTCGGAAGGTTTTATGTCGATTTGGTTTGAAATAGTTCTCGTTATCAAGCTTTACTTCTTCTTTATTTTAAATTTCGCCTACAAACTCTGAAAATCTGGAAATACTATGTTTTTAACAAGCACATATATACACTTCATCAGGACTGTAGAAGAATCCAAATTTTTAACACATATGTGGCTCCTATTTTGAAACAATTTTCCCTAGATTTCTTGAGTTCAGTTGATAAGTTTTTTCCAGGAGGTGTTGACAGTTCGAAAGACCTAGTGTCTTGTAAGCAAATGTTAAAATTTTTAAAGTTTAGTTATGTTTCTTAAGATTGAAATATATTTAATAAATTTCTATGAATATATTATAGGTAGATGTAAAATAATTTTTTTTTTAAATATATACAAAAATTTCCGATGAACAGATAGCTTATCGTAAAATTTTCTTCATAAAATAACCTAACCTACCAATTTACTTTCAATTATTAAATTTATATTATCCCATATGTAATAAGACATTTTTAGTTATATTTTGTAGATTAAAACTTCAGATGTTAGATCTAGGTTTGATTAAATTCTATTTTTACTTCTTATCCCTTACACTCAAATCAATTTGTTTTAAGAACATTGTTCAACTAATATTGAATCAATAGCTTCAACGATCGAATAACCTCTCTTGATAAATACCTACTTCCACAATAATATAATTTACTTCTGAGTTTGGGTAAGGGTTTTTTTTAAGGTGAAGTGGTCAAATAGGGTACGTTAGGGTGAAAATACAAAGGGAATAAACCCTTTATGGAAATAAGATCATTAGGACTGCCAACTGGCCGAGCGGGGGTGTCGCAATGGAAGGGACCAGGGAACCACGTGCTCTCTGAATAAATTATCCCTCCTAGTCCTTCTTTTTTATAAAACAAAAGGAAATACTTGCAGTGTATTTGTATTCCTCGGCGTTATACCGTGATATGCAAATATTGCAGCATCATTTCTGATTACAGAGGTATGCATGTTTATGTGTTAATATTATGACACATAATTACAGGTTTTTTTTTAATTTATTTTATTATTTTATTTATTTTTTTTTTTTTTATTATTTTTTTTTTACAGAATATAATATTGTGAACTAAATTAATGATTTATTAATTAATTGAATTAATTATATATTCTTTTAAAATATAATAGTATTTCTTCACCTTAACGAAAAAAGTAAAAAAATACTATACTATATTTCAAGGGTAATGGTTAAAACTCGGTAATTTTAGTAATGTTGTTTATTAGCTATTACACATCTGTTTTATTTTTGTTGATAAATAAAATGTAATATCATAGATTGCATAATATCAAGTTGCATACAACTTTATTTTTTTAATTATTTATTTAGTGAACTCAACTATACCAATGCAAAAAAATTTATATAAAATCTTTAAATAATTTCCCCCTCTCCTTCTCAAAGTCAAACTAAACTGTACATATTAAAGAATAAAAATAACAAAGTTGTTACTAGGTATACTAAGAACACAAAAAACTATAAAATGTACTAAAACTAAATAACAACAAATATCTTGTTCATTAAAACGAAATTGATTAATCCGTTTAAGTTTAAAAAAACTCCCTTTTTCTTTTTAAATATAATTATGTAATAGATTTTAATTTAAGTAAAGAAAACATATTTAATCAATTATTTGTATTAAAACATTTGTTTGTGTTATTACTCTCGTAAATTTCTTTACTAATAGATTGTTTATTTAAACTTCCTGTCACCCGCATATGGTTTGGAATTAATTATCACTAAAGAAATTCCGTTAAACTCAAATTTCACCCCAATTACAGGAAGATGCAGTAAAAAGGTTCTGTAATGGTTAAAAAATAATCAATAATAAGGAAATATTTTAAATTCTAAAAAAAATAGAGCACCAGAAATAAAAATCAGACGAACAAAATGAAAATTCGAATTATTCAGAAATATTTATATTTGGTTAGTGCTCCATAGGAAATGATTATATTTTGATTAAAATCGCTTGTTATTGGTTACTATTTATATTTTGAAACAATCTTATAATATGTAGATTTTCAATTATTGAGTTCAACTATCGTAAATTAGTCAAATGAAATGAGTTAAGTATTTGGCAAGATGGAATTAAATCGCTTTCCTCAATAAACTCTGCCATTGCTTTTTTTTGTGATTTTCCCCTTATGACAGAAATCCTCAAATATTGAGGGACTATATTATATATCGATAGTTATAAGACAAATAGTTCTGTCTCTTATTGTAGTAAGGTAACAAAGTGTTTTTACTGACACCCATTTACACAATTATAAGACAAATAGTTCTGTCTCTTATTGTAATAAGGTAACAATGTGTTTTTACTGACACCCATTTACACAATTATAAGACAAATAGTTCTGTCTCTTATTGTAATAAGGTAACAAAGTGTTTTTACTGACACCCATTTACACAATTATAAGACAAATAGTTCTGTCTCTTATTGTAATAAGGTAACAATGTGTTTTTATTGACACCCATTTACACAATTATAAGACAAATAGTTCTGTCTCTTATTGTAATAAGGTAACAAAGTGTTTTTACTGACACCCATTTACACAATCATAAGACAAAAAATAGTTCTGTCTCTTATTGTAATAAGGTAACAATGTGTTTTTAATGACACCCATTTACACAATTATAAGACAAATAGTTCTGTCTCTTATTGCAATAAGGTAACAAAGTGTTTTTACTGACACCCATTTACACAATTATAAGACAAATAGTTCTGTCTCTTATTGCAATAAGGTAACAAAGTGTTTTTCCTGACACCCATTTACACAATTATAAGACGAATAGTTCTGTTCTTATTGTAATAAGGTAACAATGTGTTTTTACTGACACTCATTTACACAATTATAAGACAAATAGTTCTGTCTCTTATTGTAATAAGGTAACAAAGTGTTTTTACTGACACCCATTTACACAATTATAAGACAAATAGTTTTGTCTCTTATTGCAATAAGGTAACAAAGTGTTTTTACTGGCACCCATTTACACAATTTTAAGACAAATAGTTCTGTCTCTTATTGCAATAAGGTAACAAAGTGTTTTTACTGACACTCATTTACACAATTATAAGACAAATAGCTCTGTCCCTTATTGTAATAAGGTAACAATGTGTTTTTACTGACACCCATTTACACAATTATAAGACAAATAGTCTTGTCTCTTATTGCAGTAAGGTAACAAAGTGTTTTTACTGACACTCATTTACACAATTATAAGACAAATAGCTCTGTCTCTTATTGCAATAAGGTAACAAAGTGTTTTTACTGACACCCATTTACACAATTAGAAGACAAATAGTCCTGTCTCTTATTGCAATAAGGTAACAAAGTGTTTTTACTGACACCCATTTACACAATTATAAGACAAATAGTCCTGTCTCTTATTGCAATAAGGTAACAAAGTGTTTTTACTGACACCCATTTACACAATTATAAGACAAATAGTTCTGTCTCTTATTGCAATAAGGTAACAAAGTGTTTTTACTGACACCCATTTACACAATTATAAGACAAATAGTTCTGTCTCTTATTGCAATAAGGTAACAAAGTGTTTTTCCTGACACCCATTTACACAATTATAAGACGAATAGTTCTGTTCTTATTGTAATAAGGTAACAATGTGTTTTTACTGACACTCATTTACACAATTATAAGACAAATAGTTCTGTCTCTTATTGTAATAAGGTAACAAAGTGTTTTTACTGACACCCATTTACACAATTATAAGACAAATAGTTTTGTCTCTTATTGCAATAAGGTAACAAAGTGTTTTTACTGGCACCCATTTACACAATTTTAAGACAAATAGTTCTGTCTCTTATTGCAATAAGGTAACAAAGTGTTTTTACTGACACTCATTTACACAATTATAAGACAAATAGCTCTGTCCCTTATTGTAATAAGGTAACAATGTGTTTTTACTGACACCCATTTACACAATTATAAGACAAATAGTCTTGTCTCTTATTGCAGTAAGGTAACAAAGTGTTTTTACTGACACTCATTTACACAATTATAAGACAAATAGCTCTGTCTCTTATTGCAATAAGGTAACAAAGTGTTTTTACTGACACCCATTTACACAATTAGAAGACAAATAGTCCTGTCTCTTATTGCAATAAGGTAACAAAGTGTTTTTACTGACACCCATTTACACAATTATAAGACAAATAGTCCTGTCTCTTATTGCAATAAGGTAACAAAGTGTTTTTACTGACACCCATTTACACAATTAGAAGACAAATAGTCCTGTCTCTTATTGCAATAAGGTAACAAAGTGTTTTTACTGACACCCATTTACACAATTATAAGACAAATAGTCCTGTCTCTTATTGCAATAAGGTAACAAAGTGTTTTTACTGACACCCATTTACACAATTAGAAGACAAATAGTCCTGTCTCTTATTGCAATAAGGTAACAAAGTGTTTTTACTGACACCCATTTACACAATTATAAGACAAATAGCTCTGTCTCTTATTGCAATAAGGTAACAAATTGTTTTTACTGACACCCATTTACACAATTATAAGACAAATAGTTCTGTCTCTTATTGTAATACGGTAACAATGTGTTTTTACTGACACCCATTTACACAATTATAAGACAAATAGTTCTGTCTCTTATTGTAATAAGGTAACAAAGTGTTTTTACTGACACCCTTTTACAAAATTATAAGAGAAATAGTTCTGTCCCTTATTGCAGTAAGGTAACAAAGTGTTTTTCCTGACACCCATTTACACAATTATAAGACGAATACTTCTGTCTCTTATTGTAATAAGGTAACAATGTGTTTTTACTGACACCCATTTACACAATTATAAGACAAATAGTTCTGTCTCTTATTGCAATAAGGTAACAAAGTGTTTTTACTGACAGCCATTTACACAATTATAAGACAAATAGTTCTGTCTCTTATTGCAATAAGGTAACAAAGTGTTTTTACTGACACACATTTACACAATTATAAGACAAATAGTTCTGTCTCTTATTGTAATAAGGTAACAATGTGTTTTTACTGACACCCATTTACACAATTATAAGACAAATAGTTCTGTCTCTTATTGTAATAAGGTAACAAAGTGTTTTTACTGACACCCATTTACACAATTATAAGACAAATAGTTCTGTCTCTTATTGTAATAAGGTAACAATGTGTTTTTATTGACACCCATTTACACAATTATAAGACAAATAGTTCTGTCTCTTATTGTAATAAGGTAACAAAGTGTTTTTACTGACACCCATTTACACAATCATAAGACAAAAAATAGTTCTGTCTCTTATTGTAATAAGGTAACAATGTGTTTTTAATGACACCCATTTACACAATTATAAGACAAATAGTTCTGTCTCTTATTGCAATAAGGTAACAAAGTGTTTTTACTGACACCCATTTACACAATTATAAGACAAATAGCTCTGTCTCTTATTGCAATAAGGTAACAAAGTGTTTTTCCTGACACCCATTTACACAATTATAAGACGAATAGTTCTGTTCTTATTGTAATAAGGTAACAATGTGTTTTTACTGACACTCATTTACACAATTATAAGACAAATAGTTCTGTCTCTTATTGTAATAAGGTAACAAAGTGTTTTTACTGACACCCATTTACACAATTATAAGACAAATAGTTTTGTCTCTTATTGCAATAAGGTAACAAAGTGTTTTTACTGGCACCCATTTACACAATTTTAAGACAAATAGTTCTGTCTCTTATTGCAATAAGGTAACAAAGTGTTTTTACTGACACTCATTTACACAATTATAAGACAAATAGCTCTGTCCCTTATTGTAATAAGGTAACAATGTGTTTTTACTGACACCCATTTACACAATTATAAGACAAATAGTCTTGTCTCTTATTGCAGTAAGGTAACAAAGTGTTTTTACTGACACTCATTTACACAATTATAAGACAAATAGCTCTGTCTCTTATTGCAATAAGGTAACAAAGTGTTTTTACTGACACCCATTTACACAATTAGAAGACAAATAGTCCTGTCTCTTATTGCAATAAGGTAACAAAGTGTTTTTACTGACACCCATTTACACAATTATAAGACAAATAGTCCTGTCTCTTATTGCAATAAGGTAACAAAGTGTTTTTACTGACACCCATTTACACAATTATAAGACAAATAGTTCTGTCTCTTATTGCAATAAGGTAACAAAGTGTTTTTACTGACACCCATTTACACAATTATAAGACAAATAGTTCTGTCTCTTATTGCAATAAGGTAACAAAGTGTTTTTCCTGACACCCATTTACACAATTATAAGACGAATAGTTCTGTTCTTATTGTAATAAGGTAACAATGTGTTTTTACTGACACTCATTTACACAATTATAAGACAAATAGTTCTGTCTCTTATTGTAATAAGGTAACAAAGTGTTTTTACTGACACCCATTTACACAATTATAAGACAAATAGTTTTGTCTCTTATTGCAATAAGGTAACAAAGTGTTTTTACTGGCACCCATTTACACAATTTTAAGACAAATAGTTCTGTCTCTTATTGCAATAAGGTAACAAAGTGTTTTTACTGACACTCATTTACACAATTATAAGACAAATAGCTCTGTCCCTTATTGTAATAAGGTAACAATGTGTTTTTACTGACACCCATTTACACAATTATAAGACAAATAGTCTTGTCTCTTATTGCAGTAAGGTAACAAAGTGTTTTTACTGACACTCATTTACACAATTATAAGACAAATAGCTCTGTCTCTTATTGCAATAAGGTAACAAAGTGTTTTTACTGACACCCATTTACACAATTAGAAGACAAATAGTCCTGTCTCTTATTGCAATAAGGTAACAAAGTGTTTTTACTGACACCCATTTACACAATTATAAGACAAATAGTCCTGTCTCTTATTGCAATAAGGTAACAAAGTGTTTTTACTGACACCCATTTACACAATTAGAAGACAAATAGTCCTGTCTCTTATTGCAATAAGGTAACAAAGTGTTTTTACTGACACCCATTTACACAATTATAAGACAAATAGTCCTGTCTCTTATTGCAATAAGGTAACAAAGTGTTTTTACTGACACCCATTTACACAATTAGAAGACAAATAGTCCTGTCTCTTATTGCAATAAGGTAACAAAGTGTTTTTACTGACACCCATTTACACAATTATAAGACAAATAGCTCTGTCTCTTATTGCAATAAGGTAACAAATTGTTTTTACTGACACCCATTTACACAATTATAAGACAAATAGTTCTGTCTCTTATTGTAATACGGTAACAATGTGTTTTTACTGACACCCATTTACACAATTATAAGACAAATAGTTCTGTCTCTTATTGTAATAAGGTAACAAAGTGTTTTTACTGACACCCTTTTACAAAATTATAAGAGAAATAGTTCTGTCCCTTATTGCAGTAAGGTAACAAAGTGTTTTTCCTGACACCCATTTACACAATTATAAGACGAATACTTCTGTCTCTTATTGTAATAAGGTAACAATGTGTTTTTACTGACACCCATTTACACAATTATAAGACAAATAGTTCTGTCTCTTATTGCAATAAGGTAACAAAGTGTTTTTACTGACAGCCATTTACACAATTATAAGACAAATAGTTCTGTCTCTTATTGCAATAAGGTAACAAAGTGTTTTTACTGACACACATTTACACAATTATAAGACAAATAGTTCTGTCTCTTATTGTAATAAGGTAACAATGTGTTTTTACTGACACCCATTTACACAATTATAAGACAAATAGTTCTGTCTCTTATTGTAATAAGGTAACAATGTGTTTTTACTGACACCCTTTTACACAATTATAAAATTATAAGACAAATAGTTCTGTCTCTTATTGCAATAAGGTAACAATGTGTTTTTACTGACACCCATTTACACAATTATAAGACAAATAGTTCTGTCTCTTATTGTAATAAGGTAACAATGTGTTTTTACTGACACCCATTTACACAATTATAAGACAAATAGTTCTGTCTCTTATTGCAATAAGGTAACAAAGTATTTTTCCTGACACCCAATTACAAAATTAGAATATAAATAGTTCTGTCTATGATTCAAGACTAAATGAGAAATGCTTAGATCCAGATAAAGTTCTCAGGATTTTTCATTCTTGTATTCAATATAATGAACTCCTGAGAATTATTTGATTTTTATCACTATATTGCAGAAATAAAAAACATAACAGAGATACAAAAATAAAATTAATATAACTAATACGAATTATACACTTATATATTTGATTTATACAAACTTAAAATAAAACAAATAGAATCAAGAAGGTTGAATTTTTAATTTACCGTTATTCTTGAAAGTAAATTCAGTACCGTTTATTAAAACCGTATGATTGTAAACAGCTGTCGGAGGAAATATTTGCAGCGCCCCCTCTCAACAGCTCATTACCAAATATTGGTGTAAAATGAATTACAGATTGGATCAATGTTCAATAAAGTTGCAAACTGGAATTATAAACCCGGCATGGGGGAGGAAGATTGTAAAAATATTGTCCGCGCATTAAGTCGGAAAGGGGGGGATTCTGAAATGTAACGTTGGAGCACAACGTAACGGCAACGCCGTCGTTTACGAGTTTATTGCGTATCATACTGGCAACAGTAATGAAATCTCTGAAACCGTCATATACTAACCGTCCTAAAAATATAAACCTAGTTGTATCTTTGAATTGAACAATATAAATTAATTTAATATATAAAAGCTTCTTTTATTTCAATGTCTCATTTATTTTTTTACGATGGGGGAAATATGTTTTTGTTTATTTAATTTTGGTTTCTCATATATCCAGAAAGTGTTAACGAAAATATTTGCATATGCGTACTTTTGTAGTATTTAAGTAACGTTCTTTCGATTTTCTTTAAATACTTGTTTTTCCATTTCTATGTAAGTCTTAAATCTTAATTTTTTCCCATCTTTGTTTAGTTCAAACAAATACAAAAAGTTATTCTCAATGTTTTTGATACAGTATTATTATTACACTTTCCTAGTATACGAAATATATGGAAGGTTTGATATTTGTCAAAATATTACGCCTCTATTGATTAACCTTTACGTTTCGTGACCTCTTGAAAGTGAAAATAGTTATTTGTAACTAGTGAGCAAAGTGGCACTTTTTTAAACGAGAGAGAAATTTTATCGAGTTTAAAAAAGACACTTTGCTCACGATTTGCACATTATACTTTGTCTACAGTTGTTATTTTGTGACAAATAAAAAACATAATTCAGCAGTAACACTTACTTTTAAGTTCTCGCGTTAAAAGTGAGGTTATTTATGAATATTACAAATAACTTAGGTGTATTGTTGAGGTAACGGGATTGCCAACTTCAAAACTCGGCAAACGAAAAATACTCTCCGTTTACATACACTGTCAATCATCTTCATGAATAATTACTTCCTTTTCAACTTTAAAACGTTGTTTTGTTGTTTATTTATGTTATTTTACATGTAAGAATTAATCTAACCTACATACAGGACATTTTCTGTATATTATAAATCAATTGAAATAAACTTAACCTAAATTTTGTTTTGTTCGGTTGTCATTCGGAGTGAGCAAAGTAGTGGGCAAAGTGAAACTGTTGAGAAATCAGCTGTTTTGCAAACTAATTTTAAATGAACAAAATGCCACTTTTTCAACAACTGTAGACAAAAGTGATTTTCAAAGTGCCGTCCGTCCGTCGTTGTTGCCTGGACATTAGCACGATAATAGAAACCAAAATGAAAGTAGAAAGATGATTTATTTTGTTCGCTTTTTGTGTATCATTAGAAGTATAAAAAACTGATTAAGTTATGTCTTTTAAGATATCTTTTTTGTATGTAATTGTGGCAACTATACATTTTTACGATGAAATAAGTTCGAACAGTGAGTTTCGAATAAAATTTGATATTTGTATAGCTACGAGTCTGTTATCATTATATGTCAACAACACGGAATTAGGGGGTGAAGGCTCCTTCGTTACCCGTCAAAGCCAAGATGCTGATACGAGCTAAACCAGAGGAAACATTTTAGGTTAGGTTAGGTTAGGTTAGTTTAGGTTAGGTGAGGTTAGGTGAGGTTAGGTGAGGTTAGGTTAGTTAAGGTTAGGTTAGGTTAGTTTAGGTTAGGTGAGGTTAGATTAGGTTAGGTTAGGTTAAGTTAGGTTAGGTTAGGTGAGGTTAGGTTAGGTTAGGTTAGGTTAGGTTAGGTTAGATTAGGTTAGGGTAGGTTAGGTTAGGTTAGTTTAGGTTAGGTTAGGTTAGGTAATAGAATTTGATATTTGTATAGGCTTGAAAAGGCTCCTTCGATACCCGTCAAAGCCAAGATGCTGATACCAGCTAAACCTTTTACATTTTAGGTTAGGTTAGGTTAGGTTAGGTTAGGTTAGGTTAGGTTAGTTTAGATTAGGTTAGGTTAGGTTAGGTTAGGTTAGGTTAGGTTAGGTTAGGTTAGGTTAGGTTAAGTTAGGTTAGGTTATAAAATTTGATATTTGTATAGGCTTGAAAAGGCTCCTTCGATACCCGTCAAAGCCAAGATGCTGATACCAGCTAAACCGGAGGAAACTTTTTAATATAAACACATCTAAGAGGCTGACGTCAAGAAGCTAGTGATATTCACAATTATGACGTTTAAAAAACCTGTGTAACAACTGCTATCTCTTGTGTAAGACTCCTGATATTAATTACCATTTAACATTTCCTGCAATACCCTCGATACTAAATGTTTTGATATTACATTGTATGGTGAGGCTAGGTAAGTATTATGACGACGCCCATCTAGTTGTTTTCAACTTTGGGGATGTACAAAAAAATCTAATCGACTGTTGGTACAATGAAGCCAAAATAGTATAATTCGTGCAATGGCCAACGCAAGATGGTGTCAGCGTATTTATTTTTTTAAATTGAAATACTGGATTATTACAATCTTAAGCTACTGCTCAAATAAGTAATACATATACAAGAAATCGAGAAACATGTTTTGAAGCCTAAATCATAATCTAGGTTCTAGCTACGTAAACCTTACTAGGTATCTAAAAACTTCAATATTGAGGTAGATCCTGTGGCTTCAGCCGGCCAAGTCTTCTTATACACGGTTCCGTGTCCTGCAGTTGTAAAGCTTCCACGTTAACATGATTTAGATTAGGAGTCTCTTCTCATGTTTATTTGCATAATCGGTTATAACGTCTTCTACTGATTTCAGATTTGCAAGATGGTATCAGCGTAATGATGACCTACATTCGGACTTAAATCTGAAATCAGTAGAAGACGTTATAACGGATTATGCCAATAGACATGAGAACAGACTCCTAAATCATGTTAACGTGGAAGCTTTACAACTGCTGGACACGGAACTGTGTATAAGAAGACTTGGCCGGCTGAAGCCACAGGATCTACCTCAATATTGAAGTTTTTAGATACCTAGTAAGGTTTACGTAGCTAGAACCTAGATTATGATTTAGGCTTCAAAACATGTTTCTCGATTTCTTGTATATGTATTACTTATTTGAGCAGATGCTTAAGATTGTAATAATCCAGTATTTCAATAAAAACAATAATAAAATAATAATAATAATAAAAATCTAGTTGTTTTCAAATGTAGTAACCGTAAAGAGTCTAAAAAAATGTTTTAGTGGCCACCTCCGATAAACCAGTTATTTGTGAGTAAAAACGCACGAACATTTTTATTGTGTAGTTATAAACTTGTTAATTTTTAAAAATAAAATTATTTATCTTGACGAGAAATAAAGTTAAAAACGCAAATTGTTTATCAGAATCGTATTTTTGTGAAAATTAAAGAATTTAATGAATCACCAAAATATATCGCCTACACCTATTTATTAACTTAATAGGAATAATTTAAACTATTAAAATACAAACAACTACAAGGAACAAAGGGAAAATTTAAAGATTACCGAAATGGACCAAACATTTGCAGTTTCTATTAAAGATGGAGGAATATTTAAGTACTAAAATTATCGATCTATATAAAATATAATGAATAGGAAGCTGGTTACTGGCACTAGCGAATATAGTGCTGTATAAAAGATGTAAAATAATTGTATGAATTTGTTTTTTAAATATATAGGCCTAAATAGATTTTTTTTTCTAAAAGAATAACGCAGTATATGTTTTAAAAATATCATCTGCTAGATCTGCTATCAAAATACATCTTTATAATTCGAACTAATAGATTTCAAGTGGAGATTATTAAAATACCGTTATCCTATTACACTCATTTCTATAAAAAATTCTAATTACGTGGTGAGTATTGCCAAGTACCAATCAAACAAAACCCTAGGATAAATCTACGTTAATGTACAGTGCTTCACCTGTACTTTTGCAAATCAATTTATTTTCAAGTATTCCAGCAACTATAAATTGGAATAGTAAAGAGAGAATAATCATGTATCCCAGTGGAAATATAAGTGCGAATATGTTCAACCATCACATAACAAGTCCTATTGTGTTAAGAGTTTAGAATGCAAACCGTCGTTCTTCAATTCTAAGTTCGTCAACAATATGGTACCAGAGTTGTTACCTTCATGAAATAAAGGTATATGAAATATTACTTCAATGAAAAATGTATTAAAATATGTTTTAGTCTATGCATATTTATTGTAAAATAATTCTTAGAAAATATAATCACACGAAGTGGTTATATTAATAACTGCTCAAGCACTTGAAAGTGTAAGTGGTAGATTTGCAATTATTACAACAAATTTCAGAAGTTTTAAATATTCTATACAAATATTTAAAAATCAAATAGAAAATGTTTTCGAAACCGGTAGTAAAAGTTATAATAGCATATTTTGTTCGAATGTCTCAATTCTGGATGGAAATATCTTTGTACTATTCGGGTCCTGAAAATTGACTTCGTGATGAAAATAAGAATGACAATGAAAATGAAGTGTTATAATACCACCCTACAGGTGGTTTATATTGCAAGACTGGTGACATTGAGTCGGAGGGTGGTTTAATGAGGGTGGGAATCGGGATATTAAAAAGTTAGGCTGATGCTCAATATGGAGGAAAGCAATATGAACACAGTGGAATGATGTTCTATAATTTGTGAGTGTGGGTGTGAATTTATAATTGTATTGAAAAGTTGTTCGGGTTAAATATCAATAAAATCAACAGTAATTTTAATTGCAGTGATAACAATTGTCTCGTGTAAAAGCACAGATAATTCTAATTCCGAGTAACGAATAACCAAATAGAAATACAGTGGTTATTTGACTGTTATCTTAGAAACACAATTCACTATTTAGGTTTTCTGAAGAATCATCGGGATATTTCTATTAAAAATTAAAATATTATAATACAATTCTTGTAGTTATCTATAGCGTATCTAGAGTGAGTACGGGCGAAGCAATCCCGACGGACCTAGCTGGATGTACACCTTTTTCATGTAGTCTTGAGTTATATCCCTCTCTTTTATTTCGACCATCATGCATGTCTTGACCTTTTGTTTTTTCCGACCATGACTCTATTAGAGTTTTCGAGTATTAGGGAGTTTTATATTTAGTTCTTTTCTCCCTTTTTTTATAAGGTGATGATGATCAAGAGGTTTTTTGCCTTTAATCAACCAGGAACACATATTTATATGTGATAAATTCACATACATCGGCAAGTATTTCCGAAAACGGCGTGGGAAGGAAAACTTGAATAAAATATTAGTTTAGAGAGAGATTAGTTTGTTACTGTATTACCTTATAATACTAAGTATCTTTGGTAGCCTTATCTGCTTCTTACTTTTTAAATTAAAACAAATATTAGAAGTTTACTTGACGTAGCTATAAAACTACTCGTAGACGACGCGTACCAAATAGTTAATTGTAAGTAAATTAAATCCCTTTTAATGTGATCACATTCCAGGACTACTTACATTTTTATGTCAAGTTAGGTTAGGTTAGGTTAGGTTAGGTTAGGTTAGGTTAGGTTCGGTTCGGTTAGGTTAGGTTAGGTTAGGTTAGGTTAGGTTAGGTTAGGTTAGGTTAGGTTAGGTTAGGTTAGGTTAGGTTAGGTTAGGTTAGGTTAGGTTAGGTTAATCTTCACAAAAAACGTAAGATTATAACGTTTTATGTCCTAAATGATGTTACATTAAATCCAAAAATTATTTGCGTATTATATGAAGAAAGACGGATATGTAAAGGTTTAATAATAAAGAGTATTTTATTTCTATTTTTTTATATATTTTTTTTATTAAATTTTTTTAAAAGAGGAAAAGGTTGACATCATCCCCTTATGAATAAAATAAAATAAAATCTACACCCTATAACATTCGATTACTTACTAGCGTCATGATCGATTCGATAGAGAACAAGAAAAACACAATAGGAAATATTAAGGAGACACACTTCCTGACCTAATATTTCACGAAAAAAAGTGTAGATCGTGGTTTGGGTGTTTGAGTACTGCTATGTCCTTACTCATTATATTACAACCCCTGAATGCTATTTTAGTTCCATTCATTTGAGATACAAGAATGTTATTGTTTTATTAATAGAAATTGTGCAAATTCTATTGTATAAAATAGGTACTCAGATACGATATATTGTGTTATACTGAATTCCCGGTAACATCTAAGAATGACACTCAACACTTTATTAGTGTGTTCTGTTCCCAATAACTTAAGAATAAAGGGTTACGAACAAATAAATAAAAAAGGTTTTTACGTTTTGCTTTTGTGTATCATGAGTAGCCTATAGGAGATATGTAAAAAGTTTTCTTTAAATTTTTTTAAAAATAATTATTTTCAAAATGCAACTCGACAGTTGTTTGTATTAGGTAATTATAGGAGCATATGACTCTTCTACAAATAAAATGAGACAATAAAATTAACAGGAATATCCATAATAAACCCCTTTGTTTGCACTTTCTTATTTCTTAGTAGATGCTCTGAAACACTATGTACGAGGGGTAGTCAAAAAGTAGATTGGACTAACCTAAACTAATGAGCCGTTTTAGAAATTAAGAAATATTTTATATTTATTCTGAAACAACAAATAAAACATTACTTGCCTACATAATCACCTTATCGATGCAAACAGTTGTCATATCGAATAACAAAAGTGGAAGATTGACATGTCTCCGTTCTCGTGATTTTTTTTTTTTCAAGAGTGAAATGATGGACTCAGCTTTCATCTCCACTCTTAATTCTGTCCACAAATTCATTGCCTTACCTGTCGGTAAGAACTGCGGATACGATTGAAAACAGTTCTATTTGTGTTTTCCAGTGAATAAGCAAGGCACCCAACGAGCGCACACTTTTCGAAACTGCAGATGGTCAGAGATGATACTGTGCACAATACCATGAGAAATATTCATCACAGTTGGTGTTTCGTCCTCTGTGATACTTCTGTTTGTAAGAATCAATTGCCATCCATGACAGAATTCGATGGTTTTCCTTACATACACACTTCCTCAATTTAACTACTGCATTTTCAAACAACCCGCACCATTTTGAAATACCTTGGCGATAAAAAGCTTTATAACCGTAAACTTTACATAACTGCTGATGAAATTCAGTGGTATTACACTTTTTACCCCGTAGAAATCGAGTAACACCAGGAATTTCCAATTTGGATGCAACTTCCAAGTGACGAAATTACTAGTGTTTGTCAATTATGGGATAATAAAACATTTACAGCTGATTTTACAGAAACAGTGTTACCAAACATAGAAACAGCTGTAATAAAAATATCCCTTTAATTTTGGAGCAATACAGACATATACAATTTACTTTTTGACTACCCTTAATATATGCGGGAAGAGTAAGAAGGAGACACTATGGGTAATATTTGGTACTACAGTACTAGGATGCATTCTTACCCAGATTTACTATACTTTAAGGTAATTATGATAAACTAATCATAACTAATCAAAACTAATCAAAACTAATCATCTCAACTTTTTTATCGAACGTCTCAGAACCCGTCGTTACTGGAAGTACCTCAACAGCACCGTCAACCTATTAACAGGTATGGTGGTGTTGAATACTGAAGAGAAATTCAAATCACCCCTTTATGTTGTAGTGTTATAGGAATTAACTAAATACCGTTATATTGGCTTACAATATGAGCTCTAATATGGATCAATGGACACTAAATTAATTACATTGTTGATAATCTGATATCTGATCTACTGAGCTATTGTATAAGCGATTATCACACCCGTAACAGATTGACCCGTTTTGGGAAATGTACATTTGCTGAATCAATTGAAATGTGATTGATTTATGTAGAGTAAGTTTTTTTATATAGACGTTTAAACGATGCAATGAAATAGAGAAAGTTATTCATTCGAAATTATGTTTATAAATTGCTTATTGATTATGTAAAAAAAATTACAATAGCATCAAATTTTTTTTTCAAATAGCGCATACAATGCCATAGTTGGCGATTCTATGTCGGCACGAATCAATACATTTATTTGTGGAAATTCAAATTGTTCTATTTATTACAAATTTTGTTTGTTCAGATCAAATCTATGATTTTGGTGACTATCGAAGAGACATGAAAACCAACACAGGTGTATCACTATTTAGGTACTCTTTACCATATATTTGAAAATTTATATTTTGTATGGTTTTATTTATTATCGAAGAAATAAATAATTAATCGTGAATAATTATATATATATACCCCTTTTTTAATATATATGTGTTGTCAATTAAATTGCAAATTTGTCTTTCTTATAGAAAAATGCAAAAAACCAATCATGAAAAATATCAATAATTTTTTTTTTTAAATTATATTAAAACCCCTAGCTTTAAACCATAGTAATCTCAAAATAATTATCAAACATATTTTAAAATAATTATTTGTTTTGGTTTAAAAACAAAAACATTTAATATTTCCGCCTCCATATAACATCTATTTTAAAATCACCTAATGCAAAATAAAACTTATGTAAACTACCTCTGTAGCTCACCTGCTCCCAACAAAAAAAAACTAAAATAAATTAATTTGAAATATTGTTTGAAAAATATTTAAGGATCCTTTAATAAATTAATAACAGCATGGATATACCTTAGTTGTAACCTAACAGTAAACACATAGATAGAAAGTAGATTTCACTGAATATATAACAAAACTTAAGATTGTTTTTGGAAGATTGTATTTAAAGCAGTATCAAAACAGCTGACTGACAAAACTTAACCTAACCTAAACTAACAAAAATTGAGATTACTTTTATGTATTTTAGGTGATTGTTAATTGTTAATAATATGAGTCTTTGATTCGGTAGCATTCTCAACAGTTTTATCTACATTTTAAAAGACGGTGTTCAACAGTTTAAATGTACATTTCAGAAAAGATATGTACTTTTTCAATAGCCGTTGCATTCATAAAAAGTTCATATAATCTAAAGAATTAGTTCAACTAGAATCATTGGCCCTTTATTCTTCTTAAAGAATGCTAATGGAAGAGCTGCTACTGACAATGCAAAATTGAACACTGAAATTCTAAGAACATTTTTGATTACTAACCTCATGATGAAGATGTAACTATTCAAACTAATATGCAAGGGATACGAAGACTGTTTCCAAATCGTCTCGTTTCTCGTTTCGAGGATATTCTCTGGCCTCCCCAGTCGCTTGACTTATCTACTGTAGATATTATTCTCTGTGGATACCTAAAGGAGAGGGTTTTTGCTATTCGCTTTCACGCCATAGATGAACTCAAAGCCGCAATTTAGCGTAAAGTGATATTAACGCCAAAAATAGTAAGAGACAATGTCATTACACGGGATGATCGGTGAATTATATTTAGTTTCGCTACAATAATCCAAACATGTGTTTGTAAAATAAAGAAATGCTTTCGTTCATATTTGATATTTAAAGTTTAACGATCCCGTATCCCACAATGCATATTACTTTCATTTCGCATGTGAAAAATCATTACAACTGAAGATGGAAATGATGTAATCAAAACTTCTTAAATAAATACTACAATTTTACTTTTAGGGAAAAGGTATTAATAGGTGTTAAGGAGCAGCTTGTTAAAAACTGAATAGAAACCAAGATTGGACAAACAAATTGATTGAATACTATATTTAATGTAACAGCAGATATTTCTTGTTGAAACTCCATATTTAAGGATTAAATAAAGCAATAAAGGTAAAGTTTCAAAATCATTTTAAAAATACAAATGAGCTACAATGTTTTTGCCTTGCGGCATCATGTTAAACTCTTACATATAGGAAAAGTAATAGATTGAATAATTTAGAATGTTTTGAAATAAATAGATCTATTTCGCTTAGGCCTATTTTTTAACTTAAATGACCAAATTGTATTAAATTCTTCACCCCTTATAAAACCCATCCTTGACATAGTTTATCAACCTTCATCTACCTGCTAGGTCATTCCCCCTACTCTTCCCGATTTCTCTATTGTACTTCAGTTTCCTGTTGCTTGTGTATGTATAAATAGTTGTCTATACCTGTTATTATCAGTTGCCAGATGATACCGCAAGGCGAAACAATTGTATCTCATTTATATTATTAAAATAATTTGAAACTTCTGCTTTATTGCTTTCTTTAATCCTTAATTGAATACTACTGAGAAACTGATTTAGCAATTTATGGTTATCAAAAGCACTCTAAAATATGCATTCGTTATATACTACATGTGTTCACATTTAGATATAAATGAAAACTACTCAGAGTGATTCAAGTAAAAGGATCTGTGTCCAATTCATATACCACATTTTGAATCATAACTTTTGAACAGTTACTATAAGTTTATCTCTTTCGATCAAGTAATATTTTCCAGTATGTACAGAACTAAAATTATGTTAAAAGCAACAACATATTGGAGGATGCTATGTTAACTGGACCTTGGAAAATTATCTCCGCAGGCGCTTCGTCTGGACTATTTGTAGTTATCGTATTTCAAATTGGTACGGTCTACTTAACAGAGACATTAAATGACTTAGTCGCTCACTGTATCATTTCAGTGTAAAGTGGTTAATGAACTTTAATTAAAAAGAGTGTTTCAAATTATGTAACCTAACTTAGGTAAGTGATATTTTACGAAAATATGATTTAGAATCGAGATGTATTATACACATTTTTTTTAAAAGTGCAAATATTATTTTTAAAATTGTCAAAATGGCTGCCATTTAATATTTAATATCGTTATGCAGTTTTTGTATACTAAGATGTAATCCAACATTTGATATCCAGCCATTCTTTACAAACATATACCTAACACTAAAAAGATTACTTTCTGAATTTCTCAGTAAAAAGTTTATTAAAGTCTTAAAACACCTTAACCTAATATTACCAGCAATATCTTGTAGCAGAATTCTTTATTTTGTGGATATTTTCATCTTTGAAGTTGGTATACATCTAGTCACTTTATATTTATCAGTGATTAATTGTCAGTAAATTACCAAGAATATCAGTGAACTTTATTAACAAGTTATTGTGGCTTACAAACATAACTGTTTCATTAATAATGAATACATTTTCCTAACAATTTCACAATAATTCCT
This sequence comes from Aphrophora alni, assembly GCA_963513935.1. Taxonomy (NCBI): domain Eukaryota; kingdom Metazoa; phylum Arthropoda; class Insecta; order Hemiptera; family Aphrophoridae; genus Aphrophora; species Aphrophora alni. Next base: position 148,906,696 of record OY740768.1, read on the forward strand.
CCTGATTCAAACACATATTTAAGATGTAATTAAGTTTGTTTATGTTCTTTTATAGATCAAATAAGTCTTACTTTAACTAAAAAGAATGTAAGAAGAGCACTGAAAACTTTTTAATGTAAAATAAAGTACTTTTAACAGACTGTTGAGTTTATTGTCACGTCCGTAACAAACCAGTGTCACGTCCGTAACGTTTTATCAATTTTTTAATTGAAATATTACAGGATTTTAAGATTGAAAACTAATGTTTCTAAGAAGGTATTTATCTTAAGATAAGCTGGCAAAAATTTAATTCATAAATTTCCCAAGAAATTAACAGAATTTTTTAACAATTGTAACAGTATGTCAGAAGTGCTTTTCAAGTCACGTCCGTAACTCCAACTTAGTTGAACTATACATCAAAACCAATAATATGATCATTTTCAAATTTATTGCAAAAATAGTATAAAAAATTATCTATCAGTTGAGCTTTAACAATTTACAAAATAAAATTAAGTTTTCTTTTTTTCCAAGTTGTAATGCATGTAACTGTCACGTCCGTAACAAAAGAATGGCTGTATCATAAAATCCTCTAAATATCAATTTCTTTGTTATATAAAGTTAATTTATTGTCGTAACAGGTCATGCGAACTACAATGAATTCACTGACGTCATTCAGGAGCAACAAATATTCAAAAATTGAACTATCAGTCGTAATTTCCAATTTCGAGATTTACTCTCAATTACAAAACAAAACCATTAATTTTCAAAACTCATTTCAAATCAAAAATAAAATCTCCGAATAATTTATTAAGAAACTATAAAAGCAAACAATAACATCAGTGCTGAAGAGAATAGTGAGGACGTTTTTAGCGCAGATTTTAACAGTAATTAGTAATGTATAATAATCTTTGGTCCAACTTGATACCAATGTGTGATAACAAAAGATGGACAACAATCTGGAGTTATACATAAAATGTAATTCAAAAGTAACTGACATAACAAAATAATAATAAGCAATTCAGAGTATCAAGTTCATTGTGCTAAAATATTTATGAATATACTAATATATTTAATATATGTTTTACAATATTTAATATATGATAAAATATTAAGTTAAAAGCTTGAAATTTGGTGCGAGAAACTGTATAGGACAATTACAAACTACTCACATTCATAAAATTTTAAAGAGAAACTCAGTCTTAAAACAGCTTAATTTCTTAACTATAGTGAATACTGGCTTAGCTATCCCTTGAACCTTTGATAAATCTACACTTTTTCCATGTATTCTTTGCTTAGATCCCATTGTATCATATTTCTTACCTGGACTCCATCGACCAACATTTGTTCTCTTTCATGGTTAACCATATTAGATTAATCGAACACAGGTGTTTTTTTAAAGATCTTTTCTTCCTTTTTCTATAAAAAGATGATTAAAAATTAACATAGGAAGATGAAATTTGATATAGAGGAAAATAGTCTGCTCATGTAGAACCCTTTAGATATTCATAAAAATTGAATTTAAAATATGAAAACTGTGACATTTTAAACAGTGTTTTGTTCATATATCGCTTGTTTTCCAACTATTTAATTACACACAATATTAGGTACAAATTAACAGATTTAAATTCTAAATTTAATGGTACCAAAATCAAATCTCTACAATATCAAACAGAGAAGTTATAGCAGAACGTATATTTACGAATCGCGACGTTCCAAGATAATGGTCTAACCTCCTAAAAGTTTGTATAGCTATTAGATCCTGCAGGACCGAGTCACTAATACGAGCGTAACGAGTGGATGTTCCTATACGTATGAGCACCTCGAGGCCCGCTAAGGCTACGAGCGAAATGAGTGAAGACTTAATAATATATATACACACACCTACAAAGTCAGTCAGGGCTTAGCTGATGTTAATTAACAAAGTAATAATACAGTTTACACTATAACGATGTTAAGAAAACCTGTGTAATTATTGTTTTAATTAAATTTACACTACTGGGTACGATGTCTTGATGTATACTTACAATTTTAAGAAAATATCCTACAAGGCACAAGAAACCTCATTTTGGGTGTTATATTTAGAAGATTTGGTTGTATTTCAATGCAGACGCCCATCATTGTAAACACCACGATGGCGGCAATCAACTTGTTTTAATTTTATCACAAGGGTTACTTTAACAAAACTATAAAATCGCGTTAAACGTTTCGAAATGCATGTGAAACTAAGAATCAGGACTTTTTATTATTACGGAGACAATTTTTCAAATTTGTAATGTGCGTGATTACATGTAAAATAGAGTAGTTGTTACATATAATTAAAAATAGTTTCTGTAATAACTTAATACACAGTGGTAATTACATTTTAATGCATACAAGTCAAAACACAACAATTAGGTCGAACTTCTAAGTAGAAAACTACAGTATTTAAAAACAGAATATAGGTTAGAAACGGCTTTATAATTTAACCTACGTGTTAAAAAAGTTTAAAATATTGTATACTCTAAATTAATAATTTTAAATTGGATTGCTTTTCTCCGTAGTTTTGTTTTGTAGAAAACTTTATCACGGAATTTAGCTTGTAGAGATATATTCAGAACAAAATACAATATTATTTATATGTTTATTAAAAAATAGATTTATTTAAGGTTAAACATTTTATATTATTTTCCTTGTTTTGTAAATTTTAAAAGTCATTTTTTTAATCTTAGATTTTTGAAAATATTATGACGCGTTCTAAGTGTAATTAAATTACCATGGTTCTATAATCTGTCTTATAATCAGTAGAAGATTATCTTTCACCAAATGGACGTTAAAACAAAATTATAAGAACTCACTAAATATTTAATAAAACTTGTAATCTTTTATGTAGGGCATAGATTCTCAACAAGAACAAAAAGACTGAGAATTACATGGTAATTATATTTCAAACAACTAAATTATCCCTTTGTATTAGAAAAATAATTGCTGTGAATATTCAAAATTTTGATAGAGTATTTCATCTCTTAAAATTTAATAAGATACCTTACTTTATGTCCGTTACAGGAATTATAACTGTCACAGATTGATCCTGTAAACTCAGAATCACTCTCTGAGGTGGACGATACATTAAAATAAATAACATAACAACAACACAAGACATTTACATTAAGTTTACATAAAAAAGTAGTAATGATTCCGCATTAAAATTGTTTGTATCTTTTATAGTTTTAGATAACGTAATGGTAGCCATCTTCAGTTAATCATTCTGTATGATACTTAGCAGCATGTCGCTACAAGATTGCGTACTCTCTGTTAATGAAGAGAAAGGAATCGGGTAGTGAAATACCAGTCATTATACAACTACCTGCAGGAAAACCTCAGATATTAGTGATATTGGATAGAGGTAAGGTACGTGAAGAGGGGTTACTTTTAAGTTGGCTGACAATACAATGCATAATAATCACTGTAGTTTCATTGTCTACTTCATACAATATCCTAGATTGATTAAATTCACCAGGTTTCGATTGTTTCTTATTACTGCGTATATTTCTGCGTATTTTGTGTGGAAAATATAGAGCGATAGAAATAAAGAGATTGTGAATGTAGGGGTGTTCAATTGAAACTTAAATTTTGACTCAAAATGTGTAACTCAGGTATTTTTTACTCGCGTTTTTAATATTTTGAAGCAAAGAAAGAGGCTTTTGATTACAATCGCACAGAAAAACTGATAAGTAAATTTAATTGGTTAAAGAATCTAAACGATCAAATATTCGTATTGAGAATTTACATATTTTACATATGAAAACATCATCAGTGTTTAGAAGTTATTATTATTGACAGCTGTTAAATATACAGAGTGTCCCACAAATAGGTCGCTATTTTTGAATTAATATGCCGGACATGTGGAACACTGCAAACTTGACACTTTACAGTTAAGTTACATAGATATACAAAACACTACCATAAATATATATATATATATATTTTTTATGGACAATCAAAACAAAATAGCGGAGTTACAAAATAACGTTACGTTTTCACCATAATGATTTTATTTGCATAACTTATACAAAATTAAGGAGCAAGTAAACCTAGTTTCTAATATTAAGGCGATAGCAAGTGCCTCACGTCATTCAAAGTAACATTATATAGTTAATATCTAATACAATATTCTGAAGTAATATTATATTTAACAATACATTTTATATTTTACTTTAATATAGAACTGACTTTGTATCGATTTCATTAATTACAGTTATATTACGGTACTCGTCAATTTTAAAAGTTTTACAAGCTTCTATTGTATTTAATTTAGTAACATTTTTCCTAAACGCAAAGTTTCCTGTTATTGTAGCTCATGTATCACTGAGGATGGCGACTTTGTCGTTGAAACACGTTTGATTAAGTAAACGTATTTTTGTGAGATCTTGTGTTCCAGTTTTGTTCTATCTAATATTATCTCAAAATTCAAGCTCAATATTTATTTATGAATTAGACCTGTTTGGAGATAGTACATGCAAGTTCTTCATTTTATGTGTTAGAAAATCTATGGTATTTCTTTAAAACTGGTCAGTTTCTAACAGCTTAGTTTTCCATTTATGAATTTATTGTTTTGCTGGAGGAACCACATTTGACTCCCTTATTTGATTACACCTTATCACTTCGTATTCATTTTCACAATCAACAGCCCAAGAACAACATTTCACTTTTTTATTCGATTGAAAAATTCATTGTTTTGAAGTTAAATATCACATGTAAACTAATTGTTTCATTGTTGTGTTTTAACAAAACAACAGCTGTTCGAGATTCAACTGACGGCAATACATTGCATTGTGGGAGGAAATGGTTCTATTCAGAAGATTATGTTCTTTTTGTTAATCCGCAATTTTTTTTTGATTGTCCAAAAAAAGCTACTCAATGCTACTTTTTTACATGTCTATGTAACATAACTGTGAAGTGTCAAGTTTGCAGTGTTCCACATGTCCGGCATATTAATTCAAAAATAACGCTCACTTCATAGGATACTATTCTGTGGGTCAATGTAAAGACAAAATCAATTTTTTTAACGTAAACGCTTAGTTTCCAGAAATCTTCCATTTTGTTTTTTAACCAAAAAAATAAAAATACAATTTTGGAAATAAAAAAAAATTAGTTAAGGTTTAGTAAACAAATTTTCAATGTTCGTTTTATAAAGACTTAATTTTGTAACTTTCTAAAATGGAAGTCGTTTAAAATATTTAATATCGAATAACTCAAAAAAAATTAACTTTCATAAAATTCACAAGAGACAAAACAAAATTTTTTTAATGACAAATAAACGGTTTCGATATTTTTTTCTAGGTCAAACGATAACAAAGTTATTGACAAAAAACAAGAAACTAATAAACTCTTGGTAGTTGTCTACAACCATACAATGAAATATTTTTTAATTTAAATACTTTTAATAAACATTTTTATATCTATTGGAATTATTTGAATAAAAATTTCAAATTTGAATTAACTACTTCAAAATTAGGCATACTAGAGACTTATTTGGAAGGATGAAGTAATATATACTTTAAATGAACTATATCATACGTAGAAGTCCTAATTAAAAAAATTATATATATATTCTAATTCGTCTTCTAATTTATTAATTTTATCTCGTATTTGTATCATGAACGCATTTTTTCGTTCGCTCACCTGGAAAAAATTAAAATATAAAAACGTCTATTGTTAATATATTTGTAATAACATATTGCTTCCCTTACTTTAGTGACAGTTCCTACAGGAATAAAATAATCTATATTGCTTTTACTTAGAAATTTCAAGACGACAAAGGGACTTCATATAAATCCACATAAAAGATAATTTTAATAATTTTCTTACGCTTAAAGAAACTTTACACACAGTTTACATTGTTGTTAAAAACTAATATAAAAAGCATTATTCTGTAGTTCTGACAGCTTTTAAATATGTAAACCGACATATTAGATTCAGTTGATTGAGATATTTTAGTTGTCATAGCAACTAGATGTGCGTATTTAGCGCATGTCACAGGACAGTCCTCCAAATGAGGGGCTTATTGATCATCTCCCAAGAGAACAAATTGGTCTGCGGCCTCGGGGTAGTGGTCAGTTGATGGACATCGTTAACCCTCGTGGGAATTCCCTCTCTACCCACATTGCCCTCCTGTAATATTGTATCTTCTCTAAAGCAAACAGTCGGTGTTGTCGTTGGCTTCCTCTAATTAGATAATAAGGGAAGCGACGGAAAGGAAATAATTCAATTCGAATTGTTAAAGAGACGAGTAAACTGTATTCTCCTTGTTCTGACAAACTTTTTTTAAACTTTGAAACACTTGATATATTTTATTTGTTATTAATTATATTTTACTATCAAGCAATATAACATTATAATATTAAAAGTTACGACATTATAAATGAAACATGATTTTTTACAGTCGATCATTTTCACGTCAACCTAAATATTCTTAATTACAACTAATAAATTTACAAAATGTTCCATATTTTTCAAGATAGTAAATTTTCTTTGTATATTTTTACTCTCATTTACACATTAAAATGGCTTTAATTTACGATGAGGACTAATTTGTTTGTTATAAAGATTTGAAGTTGGTACTGAATTAGGGTCATCCTTAGAAAATCCCCAAAAATGTAAAATGTCTAACAAAACTAAAACCACTTTCCCTCCACTCTAAGGGTTTTTTGGAGAGGAAAACGAATGAAATAACAAGAAAATTCTAAGTGAATATTTATGTAAGCTAAGTGAGGTTAGAATAAAACTTGAACACAAATTATCACAAATAGTACGTTTATTTAGTCAAACTTCCAATGACAGGATCTATTAGTAGCTTTATATTGATGTAAAATACAAATTATATTATTAGATATAAGAATATTTCAGTAATATCGTAACACGTTGAAACTAGGCTATGTAGAATATAGCAAATCACTTGTTAACGCCTGTAAAATAGCTGTAAAATAGGTTTATGTCATGCAACTATAGTACAGGGTTTAGTACAGTACCATGTTGATACAGTTTAGTTATTGCAGCGGGTGCATCACTGAAGATGGCAACTTTGACATTGAAACGCTTTTAAAAAACGTACTATTGTATGGTTTTGTTTTCAAGATTTAGTCTATCAAGTATACAATCTCACAAGTCAGGCTCAATATTTATTTACAGTTAAGGTTATGTTCTTGTATAGTCTCCCTTCCAATTTCCTCTTACACTCGCAGCCAAAACGTGTAAATTTGACGTTTATTTAGTCAATAAATAACCTCAATGTCGTTTTTTTTATCTTAATTACAAAAAATATTGTTGTAATAAATAAATATTATTGTAATATTAAGATCCTCTATTTTCAACTATTAATATGGATATCCATTTTGATTTAATTATTACATAAAAGTTTTATTCTTAACAATTTCTCTTCACTGAAAATGCAAAACATTTTGAGAACTATTCTAATGAGCGAATGGAGATGACGTTTTGGTAAGTATGGTGTTAGGAATATATTTAATTCAATTAAAGTTATTAGGTTAAGTAAATTATGTTAGGAAGAACTCATGTTAACAAAGCTCAGAATGACCCAACTATTGTCAAACAATTAAAAAAATGTTGAAATGCTTCACTTGCAACGAAAGTAGGGCACCAGAAGTAACAAAAGATATATAAGCAACCAGCACAATATGGAGGGGATCTTTTGGGAGCTTGGAAGATACACGGCTGTGTTGATAGCCGTGGTGGTAGCAATGACTACATAAATACTATTTATAGTATTTATGTAGTCATTGGTGGTAGATAGCCCAGGGAGCTTGATTCTTGGAAGGAAGGACAATAGCCCATGAAATCTGACTCTAGGACAGGGGGACAAAGGGGCTGTCCGTAGCTGATACTCTACGAAAGGTGAGAAAGCATTATTATATATAAAGTCACCAATAAAATTAGTAATCTCATTTGTATAAAGAGTGACAATAGTTGGAACACTTCTGGGGTTTGAGTAATGAATATTGTTCATTTAAATGAATTCTTATTTTTGTGTTGTATTAAAGTATCGTATTAAAGTATCAGGGAAATAAACATAAGTTTAATGTCAATAATAAAGTTAATAAAATACTGAACCACTGATTTTAATTGAAATTAAAGAACCCAGGCAGTTTTTAGGGGCCGTTCCTAACAATGGGAACATACCCAAACTAATATATCAAATCATAAATAATAGCTCACTCACGCGTGGTGACACACACACACACACACACACACACACACACACACACACACACATCTATATATATATATATATATATATATATATATATATATATATATATATATATATATATATAAATTTGTCCTGCCACAATAATATGAAAGTAGTGTACAAAAGGGACGCAGGAAAAACATGATCAGTAATATTAGCATTAACTCCCATCATCGTTCGAATTGCATTTGGTATCCGAAAAATCATATGAATATCATTAATTCCATCACAATCAAATCAAATTTAGTGTGTAATTAATTGAAGAACACAGAATATATAAATGTTTAAAAAATTTAGATATTTGACATTTTCAATTTGATTTTTCTAAAATTAATTTTAGTTCTAAATGAATTTACTATAATGTTCTATATCAATTTAATAAACAATAATGAATCTTGACTGTCATAAATAAAAACTTTGAATTTTTATATTACGATTACAGTGTTAGTGTAGTACATGCATGTTTGTATGCAAGGTTTATTTAATTTATTAAAGTGGAAACTTTGTTTAATTTCAGATTAAAAGAATCGGGGATTAGAGAATAACTCTCAGATTTGTATTTATTTAGATAAGCCTACCTGTGAGCTTAGTAAACCCATTGGAAGATAATGTCCATCGCATATTCCTGAGGGAAGGGGGATGGAGAAGTTGATAGGGGTTAGTTGTATCAAGATATCGGCCTCTCTGAGGATCGTTGTGTTGTTACAGACTTTTAAAACAAACTCTGGAATAATTCCAACAACTTCTTTTGATAGTAAATCTTCAATCCTGGATATAAAATAAACTTATTAAATGGATTTTATACTTAAACTGTTCACACAGTAAAGATAATTCAAAGTAATATATAATTGTTGTTTGATAATAATAGAAATGTTTATATTATTAATAATGTTTAATTCGACATTTTCATGAATTTTCTACACAAAAACTAATACACAACGTTTCGAGAGTATTAGTCAACTCTCGTTATCATGTGTTAAACGTAGACAGTAAAATGTGAAGAGTTTACAACCAAAACACTCTTTGAAAACATTTCTTCTAAACTAAATCTAAAAACGACACTCAGACACTGAAAGTTGTAATTACAAGAATTGATGAACATAAAAAGAACAAGCGATTAGGCATAACGAATAAATATCCGAACATATTTCGTCCGAAATTCCAGGTAGAGGCAAAAATATTAAACCGAAAAAAAAATTGTATAAACGAAATCTAATTAAATCCTCATATATAATGCTATGAGATAATCCTATCAGGCAAACCAGTTTAAAAATAATAACATTGTGGCTTCTGTTAATAAAAACTGAATTAAAAATCCGAGATAAAAATACTTCTACTTTAATTAGAGTTGAAAATTTTTCGCTTAATCCCCAGACGTGATTATTCCCCCTAAACTCTTGAAATAAAAGTACGGGGACAAAAAGTTTTTTACTGTATGAAATAGTTAGTACAACTTTCTCTTGGATCCACCCATTTAACAATCAGTTGCTTGCCGTTCTTTGTGTAGTCCAGGCATGTGTGGTGGTTTTATCCTTGTATATCTTACCTTTAAATGTTCAGACATAATTTTAGGTTAGGGATCGTTTCTTGGGTTATAGATTTAGTTTTCCAGATGGTTCTAAAGAATTTTGGTGTTTCTCTTTTATGCTCTAGGGTTAACACTTGTTAAGGCAAATTGGTTTTTACTGTTAAAACTTCGTGTATTAGTTTATATAATAAACAGATGATGGCAAATATTCGAATAAACCACATTATTAATATAATAATAACACTGATTTAATATCTATTAAATAAAAATTATTATTATTTTCCATAATTTCTACTTTACACTTCAAAATTACCAGCAAAATTAAAAAATTTTGATTTTAAACTTTAAAAAAGATTACTTTTTTTAATATACGATTATACATCATTATTTGTATAGTGATAAAACCACAGTTTGAACTTCTTAAGTAATTTAAACGAGGTTTTAAAAATTCCCATAACTTGTTAATGTTTCCTGTTGTTTAATAAAAATACATTTCAAATAAATTACAAATTTACAAACTTTAAATTGATAATTGTTATTGAGCTTGACTTGTGAGACAGCATACTCGATAGAATACAACATGGATACAAATTCTCACAAATAATAATATATTTATTCACACGAGTTTCAACGACACAGTCAATATCTTCAATGACGGACGAGTTTCAAAATATAAACTACAAAAAAATGTATAACACAAGTTATAGTTTAATTATTGTAAACCGTGCATTACTGAAGATGGCGACTTTGTCGTTGAAACGCGTTTGACCAAATAAACATAATCATTTAGAATGATTGTTAATGTGAATTGCTATCTTTTCATAACATGTATTAAAATAACAAAATTCTGTTAGTTTCGTTCGACAAAAAAATTAATTAGGTCCAACTTATTATCAAAAGGTTTTCGAACTTGATTACCACTTTTAACTATTTTTCACAACAAATATGAGCAAATAAAATATACAAGTTTATTATTTTATCATTTATGCACCAGGAAAGAAAAAGTAGTAGTTGATAAAGACAAGTGAATAATTTATTATACAGAGAGCTCTTGGGGAATCTAACTTCAAATGAAATGGGATAGACAAACAAGATGGAAAAATTATTATTTGCTTAAGAACCGTAAGGAATGGTTACATTGGCTTAATTGAATACATTATAAATGATTTTCTAACTTTTACTGAAGCTTCATGTAAAATGTAAACACAGTTTATAGTAAAGTGGATATACCACGTTTTCATTTCTAGTACAAACTAAAACTGGTAATTTTAATGGATATTAGATTAAAACTAAGATGGGAACTATGATTGGTTTATTTTATTGGTTATACAATTTAAAAGGTGATCACGAATGAATACTTTTTAATCATGAGTAATAGGACTTTACCATTTTCAATATTCCTCTTTCACTTTCAACAATGGGAGTTTCGGCTATTCAGACATTCTCAAGCATTGTGAACGATTTATTCCTATAATGCTTACTGTACATTACTAAAACTACACTTTTATACTCAAGCACTAAAAAAAACAATTTACTATTACAGTTCAGTCAATGGTACTCTAACAGTTTCCCACTGTCACTGTACGTACTGCGTGCCAAGGGAGTTGTTATTTTTTCTATCCTTGTTAGAATAATATCTAATAACGCATTACAATCAAAGTTTAATTTTTCGTTTAATTATACTGTCTGTCCTCTTGTTTAAAATCCTGTTTATTTCATAAGGTTCAACACATTCGTGAACTTTTTTTTATAGCTGTGTAATATTTTCAGTGAATATTTGTAGTATTTAAAAACTAATACACGACGTTTTCAGAGTATAAATCAACTGCTATTCTCAAGTGATAAATCTAAAGTATAAAAGTAAAAACCATAAAATAGCGTAGCAACATAGGACATTCTTTGAAACTAAAATGTTGTGTCTCTGAAGCCTATATAAACAATGGAGAGCCTGGTTATACTCAGAGATATACTGTATCTTCACTTAATAATTACAAATTAAGTGAGAGAAAATATGATTAAAAGTCATAAAAAGACAAATACTAACTTACCCAGACTTACACAGCCGCAAGAAAATAAAACTAGAAAATTGAAAAATATAAGAAATTAGACATTGTTCATCTTTTATCTGTAGTCGCATCTTTTTTAAAAGGAGTAAACTATTTTTAATAAAACAAACGTGTTTTGACGTAAATATCTCTTATGCGCAGACTGTACATAACACAACTCAGGCTCTGTCAGTTCTGCTCAAAACTACGATAAAGTTTAAAATTATTTAAAAAATAATTTGAAAAGGTAAAAGATTGAACGAAGTCGAGGCGAGTTTGTAGTGAAAGGGTGAGTGAGAGGAGAGCGCATGAATGTCAACTCCAATTTACTCAGTGTAAACTTTGTTTCGTAAATAGACTTCATGTGTTTCTGGACGTACAGACGTGGTGATGTATTGTCAAGAGAAACTAACAGCTCTCCACGGGATAATATACTATTAATTTTATATGCAGAGAATAATGAAAATTAATATAGTGTAAATACCATCACAATGCAATTTTAAAATCAGACTTAATTTTATTGATTTATTTGTATTATTCATGAATGTTTTGTTTTTTGTCGTATGGAATAATTTTATATTAATGTAAAATAAAATATCTTTTCTTTTTTTTGTTCTGCTCACAGTCTTGTTACGTATTCAGTGAAGATCGTTTTGCCTCTTCAGGTATTGTATCACCGATTTATTTCAATAAAGGAATTTCTTTTCCTGGAAATAGACAATTAAAAATAAGATATTAATCGAAAAATATTTACAGTTAGCAATTCTTTGAGGGGTTTTGTTGGGGTACACCTTTTATTTTCACACAAACATCATGCCTTGAACATAAAAAAATACTGATCCAATCATTCTTATACAAACTTAACAATGATTTAATATATGTTTTCTTTTTTAACATGAATATAAATTACGTTTTAGTTAAATGTACCTTTATTTTTTATATAAATTGTTATTGTATTTTTACTAAAACTAAATTCCATGACACAACATCCTGTGTAGAGCCTAGACCTGCTAGACAGCTCGTCAGTCGGGTTTGGATTATCGAAATACCCGTCGCTGTTGGAACAGTTCTTCTAATAATAACAGTTCTTAATTCCCGTCGCTGTTGTAACAGTTCTTCTAATAATAACAGTTCTTAATTCCCGTCGCTGTTGTAACAGTTCTTCCCATTGCCTTCTCAATAACATTTCCCTACTAATTTACCTCACGAAGATAGATAGAGTCAACTCTGTAATGTGTAAACCCTCACGGTGATTGAAATACCAACCTTCCACCCTTGAAACGAGTGCAGTAGCCATTATACCAGCCGAAGCTCTTTGTGCAATCAATATTATTTATAAATAATTCTATGTTGTTTTACATTAATTTTACGTTTACATTGCCTAACTGTATTTTATCATTAACTACTACTTATAGAGAAAACTAACAGGGGAAGTGTCAGTCACCATATGGCAATAAAAAATCAGTGGAGCAAAATGGTGGTCATATTGAATACTGAGGTTTCATGTCAAATAGGACATGATATTAGGGTATCAAATCCCACTTTTTTTCAATTATTATATGTATAATCAAAGTGTATAATTAACTAAAAATAAATTATCTGTAGTAAATTAAAATTGTTACTTACTTTTGGGAATACTTTACACTTAGAAATACCTGGGAATGACTTTGGACGTGAAATTGAAATGGAAGGATCAAGTTAAAAAGAAAGTACAAAGGTTTAAATCAAATTCAGAAATATGTATTGGCTTCTGGGAAGGAATTCCCAATTATCAATTCATAACAAAATGCTCATATACAAGCAAGTCTTAAAGCCGGTGTGGACCTACGGAATACAGCTATGGGGTTGTACAAAGAAGTCTACCATAATAAACATACAAAACTTTCAAAATAAGGTACTCCGATGTATTGTTTATGCACCATGGTATATAAGAAATGACAACTTGCATAAGGATTTGAAAATAGATACGGTTAGAGAAGAAATAAAAAAGCAAGCAACCAAGCACACACAACGCATTGAACAACATGAGCATCTGGAGATACGCAGATTGATGGATACAACTGGTTTAATTAGAAGACTGAAACGAATAAAACCATTGGACTTAATGGACTTTAGACATTAAGGGAGTAATGACCAATGGGTTATTTTTCCTCAAAGTGTATATATTATTAAATGTAAATTACTAGATGGGTTTGTACTCAGTTGTAATAAAAAATTTAAAAAAAAAACTTACTTTTGAAAGACCCAGTATATTTCACGAATCTTTAGATACCAAATTAATGATATATTATCCGTGGACAACTGTGCTAGTCCCCCCCCCCTACTTTTTAAATCAATAAACTCATGAAGTATATATTTAGGAAGAATGTTTACTCAGAGTAAATTGGAGTTGACTTTCAAACGCTCTCAACTCGCTCACACTTTCAGTATAAACTCTACCTCGTTCAATCATTTTAGCTCTTGAAAATATTTTTCACCTTTATCGTCCTTTGAAGTAAAACGGACACAGCATTGAGTATATTACATAGAGTTTGGATATAAGGATGTTCTATTTACGTCAATGCAAGACGTTTTTGTTTATATTTTAAAAAAAATACTATTATTATTTATATAGTTACCAATCATTCAATAATTGTGTAAATTATATTTAGTAATAGGTTATTTATTTTAAATTGTTATATTTTTTTTATATTAAAATCGTTTCTAGCATTTGTTATTTATATTGTGGATCCATTTATCCTAAATTCTTTTACAATATACTTGCGTCAAACACTATCAGTGAATCATTGTACTGAAAGTTTTGGTTTTCAAGAAAAATCGTTGTATCCAAGAAATAGATTCAAACAACATCCCATTTGTGGTAAATATTGTGGTTTACTGAATATTAGATATTTACACCTGAATTAGAAGTAACAACATTTTTAATGTTCATAACAATGAAAACAAGGAAAAATCAAGTCACTTCTACTTATCAAGAACTTTCAGTTTAAACTTCATTTGGATTTTTATAAGGGTACTTTCTCATTGCGATATTCTTTTGTACTCAAATCAAAATGTTCGGCAAATTTCTAAACACTTTTTTCACCATATTGAGTGTTATTAGCAATTTCATGGAAAACTTCGGCAACGGCAATGTTGTTTTTAACTACTGAAGGTCTTCCTGATTTCCAAAGTGGATTCAAATTTCGCCATACGATTTTAATAGGTCCAAACAGGCAATCCCTCAAGCCATTTCAGGTACGAAAATGTCATGATGCTGCTGTAATATCTGCAACAATCATAATAGTTCTGAATTTTTCCGATAAGTGTTTCTGTTGGTAAAGACACAATAAAAACAAACAACAAGAAAAATACTAGAATGTTAATTTAATGGTAATCACCCTTTTAACTTTTACATAATATAACTTTGAACAAACTCCTTGTAATGGTAACAATGTAATACATTTTTTTAAATAAAAACAACTGATTATTAAGTCCCGAAAGTCATTGGATAGAGGTATCCATTTTGTTTTGAGATTGAACCACAAGTAACTGTGCTGTAATCATTTTTAAATGACACTTACTTTTGAAAGACCCTTTGCTACAGTGAAACTTTACAATCAAACATATTTCAATTTATTTATAATTTTATTTCTTACTGAGTGTACAAAGTATGGGTTATGGTTAGTAATTATATGGAAGATTTCCATCTGTTGAGTGATTTTCACGTTTCACGACCTTAGAATACCAAAATGTAACTTCAACATAACATCCATCGTTGTTGTGACTGTAGTGGCACAAAAGAGAATAGTGTGCCTATAAAAACCTCTATTGAAATATAGAAAATATGCTTAAAACATTTCAAAATTGCTGCCATTTTAAGCAGTTTTACGTTCATATTTCGTGTGTTTCATACACAAAAATAAATGCATGTTTCGATATTTGTAATTAATGTAAACATCTGAAAGGCATTTCATTCTATTCGTGAGAATTTGTAATATTTAATAAAATGTTAGAAAATTGCTTAGAGATAGTAGTTTTTTTATTGTTTTTATCGCTTTAAATAAATTAACTATTAGAAACAAAATTTGACAAGTTCTGGATGTTTATGGTAGGCTATACTTTAAATTTAAAAACACAACATGATGCTTTTCCTCGTTTTCGGGGAAGGGGAAGGGTGAGCTCTAGGAGTGTAATTCAAAATTTGTAAATACTAACCCTATCGAGTGAGTCCTCATTAAACTTAATTTTTTATAGCAGAAAAATAGTGTAGATTTTGACACGATTCCCTAATCGTAATGGGTTTAATATACTGCGTTCTTTATTACTTTGTTAAACACCATTTTGTTTAACAATAGTAGCAAATAAAAATAGTTTGACTTAAAAAAACCATTATTTTAACTTTAAATCCAAATATTCTCCTCTAGGACTCCTAAAGTAACAGCTCAAACAGTCTAAAATAATAATAATAATAACTTGAACAATATTTCCATTAAAGGTTTATTTACTACCAAATATCCGGAACATAAGTTTTATTGTGACGTAATTGGTGAAACATTCTTGTTTAAGAGACTATTTAATATTCATCGAATGAAATCGATTTTGAGGTCAACAACACATTGTAAGGCTTGAAATGTTTTTCATTCAAGTGTTGTTCCTTGCGAAGATGATCCAAGGCTCCAGGAGAGTGGAGTACACGTTTACTCTTCATCTTCATAAACTTTACACGTAAATTTAAAGATCGTGGGGAGGCATTATCTTTTATGTTTCAAAATGGTTTTGAAAAGTGTACAATTATTTTACCTAACTATGATCACTTTTGTTCTGATTTACGGGCTGTTACCAAAAAGCCACGAATTTTTCGGTCCATCTGAAATTACCAAATAGCCACGATCATTAGTGAGGATTAAGAAGGGTCATCTCGCAAGGAACGAAATGTCCAAAAAGCCACGATCGAACCTTTAGTAGGAAGTATGCTTGTAGTGCCGAAAGAGTATATTCTATAAATATTAGTATCTATTTTTGTTGTAGCTTTCTCTATCCCGACACGGATATATGATTTATTCATCATTTTTCCTGTAAAATAAGGTTTCAAAATTGATTTTTGAAGATCACAGTTTTCAAATTATCGTAGTTTTTGGATATTTCGAAGTACGTAAAAGTCGAAAATAGGGTAATTTTTTTTTAAAAATGTCTGGGACTGGCGAACCTTTAGTACGAAGTATGCTTGTAGTGCCTGTAGTATGCTTGTATCATAAAAAATAAA
Source organism: Aphrophora alni (assembly GCA_963513935.1). Taxonomy (NCBI): domain Eukaryota; kingdom Metazoa; phylum Arthropoda; class Insecta; order Hemiptera; family Aphrophoridae; genus Aphrophora; species Aphrophora alni. The sequence continues at coordinate 148,923,738 of OY740768.1, forward strand.
CTTTTATTTTACAAACTACTAAGTGTAGTAGTAAATGGTTTATGTCATAGGGAATTATCAATTCCCTTTTTCCCAGAGGTGGTGCCGGCTACCTGGCTGAGCCGTCGTGGCTTTTCGGACATTTCAGCGCTGGCAAACGAACCCTTCTTAATCCCCTCTAATGATCGTGGCCATTCGGTAGGGTCAGAGCGGCCCAAAAATTCGTGGCTTTTTGGTAGTTCCCGATTTACGTGTCGAGTAAATGTAAATATTATCAATTTAGGCTTCTTAAAAAAAAATGTATACATTTTTTGAAACCTTACGTTTTTTGAAAAGAAATTTGTTTGATTATATTCCTTGAATAAAAGGTTATTTATATACAACATTATTACATGCAATTGTAGGGATAATGTGTGTGTGTGTGTAGTGAAGTAACACGGAAATAACCAATTCTATGACCATAGGTTTGTAATTGACGCTGTATTAGACCATTGATTACAACTTTCCACATAAACAGATCTTGACAACTATAGATAGTAGTTAATTAATTTATGATCAGAGTCAAAAGTTCTCATTCAAAAACTTTAAAAGCCGATTTATAAAACAACAGTTAAAATGAATTATTAGTAAATAGTGGATTACGCCAAAGTGTTAAAATTGCAATTATGTTTCAAAAAATATTAATGGAAATGTTATTTAATGAGATATTTTAATCCTGATTTATTTAATGGTAATGTATTGATAGAAATACATTACCATCTTTGATTATAAATCAGCTGTTTCAAAACAGTATTTGTTTACAATTTGGTAACTTTAGGTTAAAACATCTGATTTTAACATTCCTATAAGGCTATGGGCGGTTTCTAACATCACCATTATGTAGTTAACGTAAAATTAAATATGAAAGTATCAAGTAAAGCAGTTTTGTTTCTAAAACCAACATTAGTATAATAGTTGTTAAAATGATCCTCCATTTGAATTTGAATCTATATTTTTAACCTCTGTTTCTAAAACACACTGAAATTAAATAAACAGTTGTTACACTAATGCACTAAATTGGACCAATTAAAAGCTACCATTGAATTTTCCATAATTTCATTTTTGTAAATTAGTAAAAACTGTTTTTAGTTTAGGTTTAATTAAAACTGAGTGATTACTACAATAATAGTTTACTACATTTAAATTTTTAATTATTTTTGTACATGCCATTAATATTTTGTGGTGACTTAATATAGCTATCATAATGTTGCCCCTATTTAAAACCCACTGAAAAAAATAAGATGCTTTAACAGATTTTTCGGATTCTACGTTTTCTTTTTAGTACATATCTTATAAAGATGCTGTTGTTTTTATTGTACTTTTAATCGATCATAACCTTTGTCGTTATTCATCTAGGGGAATCCCATTTATCAAAATGAACCACAAGTTTCTATTGTTTTGTGGTTACAAAAAGTTTTATTGTAATAATTGGTGAACTTATCCATGCCAATAAAAGTCCTTTAGTAAAGTTAGTTAAAAAGTGTCACAGAACCTATCGACAATATATTATGATGTAATTAATGTGACTTAAACTCCTGATAAAGCTGGGTTTTATTAATTTAAGGATTTCCATTTTTTTCCTTCTTATTTAAAGACATTGACATCATCATTGCGTTAAAAAATAAAAAAAAGAAAATTGAAACGAACTTAAAACCTCGAACCCTCGAATACTCGTATATCGTCAGTATTGAAAAGTGTACTATACTGAACAGCCCCCAACACGTGTAAACTGGTACATATACCAAGAGCTAACTGCTTGGGGATAATGGCTGCTTCTTTTATGCTGATGTGTATTCTAAAATCTCAAACTAGGGTTGAAAAAAGATATAACAACAGTCATAAGAGTATCCGAAAGAACATTAAATGCATTTTCGATATATGGAGGTTTCTATATCTTGTAGTTTTAAGATAGACATAACTTTAAACATTATTGTGGCTAAGGCAATATATAGTATTGGTTCAAAACAACTAATACAAGATATTCTCTGTTTGAAGTTATTCGTTAATGATGGAAGTTCAATTTTATTATTATACATTTTTCGGACATTTGCCCATCATTTGTGTGTTAAAAATCAAAACACGACGTTTCGGGAATAAGAATCAATTCTCGTTATCAAGTGACTAAAAACTAAAGAACATGAAACATAAACTCGCCTTCTGGACCACGTCACTTGTTGCTGTATCTTTGATACAAAAATACGTATTTGACGTTAGTTGTGTGTTTACCGTGATTGTGTTTTTTGACTTCTCAGTTTTAGCTCTGAGATGCATACTTCGATAGGTTGGTGGTATTCTTATTTATTTTACTTCTTACATAGGCTTAGTTTCTAGTTTCATGTTTCTTTAGTTTTTAGTCACTTGATAACGGGAATTTATTCTTATTCCCGAAACGTCGTGTTTTGATTTTTAACATACAAATGAACGCAAATGTCCGAAAAATGTACAATACAAGATAATATTCATTATAAACATAAGATGACTTCATTATGACTTCTCGAAGTTGATAATAAATGTGTCTAAAATAATAATATTTAGTTCAATCAGACTGTGGTAAAAAAATGTAATTTAGTTAACTCAAAATTAATTCGAAACTGAATATTACTGAAGATAATTTTACGGATGTTATTAGCTTTTACTACAAACACTCCTAACTAAATGTTAGTTCAAAAATAGTTTTTTTTCGGTAATTCATAGATTTTATTACACTATTATTATATTATTCTTCATACATTTAACTCAACATTTAACGTAGGTTAGGTTAGGCTAGGTTAGGTTAGGTTAGGTTACCAAAATGACTACAACAATGTTTATGATACAGCTGATTTTTAATCCAGCGATATTCTTTTATTACAGTGCATTTAAATTAATCCAGGATTTAAAAAAACCCATAAACCAAAGAAACCTTTTTTTAACATTATTGGAATTTTACCAGAACAATAGTTTAATTAACTATTTATGAATGATTTAACAGTTGTTTTAAAAACCTGCTTTTAGAATATTTGATTACTGGGTTGGTATTTAGGGTATTATATTTTGTGATAGAGGGTTAGTAATGGCAATGGAGATCTTCTCCCACAAAATAGAATTAATTGTAGCACTACTTGACTAGGCGAAACAAATCAAAACAATTACATGGAATGGTTGATTACCTAAATAACATTTTATTGAATCAAAATAAGAAGAAATTTATCTATTTGTACAATTTATATCTTCGTTAGGTTTCAGAAAATGTCTAAATTAATTTTATAAAGAAGTCTATTTTGATAACATTTATAATTAATTGACACAAAAATTTGAACAAAACCGGATGTAGAATTAATAATTGTTATATTTTTCAAAGCCTCTTTTAAACGTAAAATATTATTCCTTTCCTCGAGTCTTCAATTTATATGTTAAGTTTAACAAGTTAAAGGTAGCACGTGTAAAGTGCTTCTCCGCTCTCTCCAGGATCATCTTCACAAAGAACAACAACACTTGAATAAAAACATTTCAACCCTTGTGATGTTTTGTTAACCGAAAAATCTTTCTTATTCGATGCATATAAGGAATAATAATTTTCTAGCAATTACGGTACAATAATACATATGTAGCCAATGGGATATTTGAAAACAGTATTTTTTTTAATTACATCTTTTGAATTCCGTAGGCGTCCGAGAAGAAAATATTTTGATTTAAATTTTATATAATGGTTTTCTTAAAGTAAAATGTACTTACTTTACTTTAGCCAACGCCCGTCGGTGGCGGTTGTGCCATTTGACGCAGAGCCTCCCAGTATCGCATTGTGAGATCGTCAGGAAGATGGTTGAATTTGGGACAAATGAGAAGGTGACTTCTCACCATGATTCCGGTTAAGCAGAGAGGGCATGTGTCTGAGTCAGCCAAGCCAAGGCGGTGTAGGTGGGCCTGCAGGTAGTCGTGCCCAGTTTCCAGACGGAACCTTGCAACAGCTTCACTTCTCTTCAGATCAGCAGGCATGTGCCCTGGGGTTGCAAGGTTCTCCCACATTTTGCCTATACTTAAGCCTTTTAGGAGGTTCTTAGTGTACCTAGATATGGTGGTATCAATTTGGCTTCTTGCTGCCTGGAGGGTTTGGAGAATCTCAGGTTAAAGTAAAATGTTGACAGGGTCAAATATATCGGATATTTGTAAATAGAAATTTTTTTTCGAATGAAATTTTATTTAGGTACCACCTTAGTGAAATATTTGACTTTCCAATTTATGTTTTGGGTTTCTTTAAGTATTATATTTGATTATATAAGATTTCATTTTACTGTTTCCACAATTGGTGTCGCTTATTACAGAAAATAAAAAAAAACACAGTTAAATAATATACACGTAAAATATAAATCAATATAGAAATATAATTAACAATACAGTGGTTAGCGCTTTGGTCTGAATAGTGAGAGTTTCAGGATTACATTCCCATGGTGGGTTCAAACCTTACGATATTAAACCGATTTCCTGAGGAATTTTATCAATCTAAAATTTAGTAGCAAACTTTGGTTGAGAAAACTAAAACAATAGCTACAGGAGTTTTGTTGTGCTAACCCCATACTACCCGATTGAAAAGCCATCTAGCAGGCTCTGCACGAGCTGTTGCGTCATGCAATAGACTGATAATTGAAATATAAAATAAAGAATCCATTTCACTAAAAAATAAAAAAATAAACAAAATATATATTGTTAGAAATAAATCCAGATCAATGTTGATTCAAAATATAGACATGTAAATTGGTGTAAATAGAAGCTGTGTTAATAAAAATATTTTGCATTTTTCATTTAACCTTATTCTTCATAAAATGGGCGAGTAATAAAAAAAAATTATTTAAAAATAAATCAATTGAAATTGGTCGTGATTATAAGGTTTCATTTTTAATGTGTTGAACTGTATTACTTTTCACGATGCAATGTGAAATTACATTAGTTATATTTTCTCCTAGGAGAGCTGTGCTAGTTTCCCTTCACAATCCATCCTCACTTTTGTACGTTTATAAACACATCAAATCTATTTAGGAAATAAAATTATTCACAGTAAATTGGAGTTGACATTATACACTCTGCACTCGCTCACCCTTTCAATAAAAACTTGACCCCGTTTAATCATTTTACATCTTGAAAATATTTTTCATAATTATGCTTAACTTCATCGTCCATTGAAATAAAACTGACAAAGCATCGAGTGTATTATATAAAACCTGCATATAAGAACTTTGCATTTAGGTCATGGATAGTAATTATCATTTATAAGATGTACCAATGATGCATTAATTGTGGGTGATATTCTGTTATATTATACGACGTTGAATTGTTTTACTTTTTGTAATACTTTTGAAGTTTCAATTTACCCAGTATATGAAGTGTAAAATAAATTAGGTAATCGCTAAATATCGAAAAAAAATCATGATGAAAACATGATGAACACATCATGATGAAAACACACACATACTGATGAAACAGGTTGTGTAGTACAGATTGATTAGGCTATCTGTAGAGCTTTTCTAGAATTAATATAAAATTAGTTTCGTACTTAATTTAAGAACATAACACGATACTCAATGTATGACGATAAGGAATATATTCCATTACATAAATTATAGGAAAGTGCATATTTAATTCTGTTTAGTGTTTCATCTTATTATCATATTAAATGTTGAGCTACACTTATGAGAAAAACTATACATTATAACAAACACACAGAACACAATTCTGATAAAAAAAATACGCCTAAGTATCAGACGCGTTTCAACGACAAGGTCGTCCTCTTCAGTGATACACCAGCTACACCAACCAAACCACAACTGAACAACAACAGTTGTGGTTTGGTTGGTGTAGCTGGTGTATCACTGAAGAGGACGACCTTGTCGTTGAAACGCGTCTGATACTTAGGCGTATTTTTTTTATCAGAATTGTGTTCTGTGTGTTTGTTATACTGCATCTTATTGTCGTTTGAAAAAATTAACATTACTTTCAATCTTCTTCAGCAAGGAATAGAGGAGAGGGGAAAAATAAAGAACAGAGTGAATTTAACTGATATGAAGCAGGTAATTGATATATTTCAGGCACATTAAAATATTGACAGCGATAGTAGATAGAAATTCAGTTGTAACAACTTTACTGAATCATTACGCAATCATGGATATTGTGGAGTGTAATTGGAGAGGTTCTAAATAGTGGATCCGCTATTGTGGATATATTACAGACGTAATTCTGTTCACACTTTGTTCAGCTGCGACAAGTGGGCGCAAGAAATACAAGCTCTAAAATTAAGAATCGGATGCTAGACAGATGGCAGTAGGTTAGCTCATCTTAGAAAAACAATATTTAACAATTACAGCAATCGATACTGGGGAAATATATATCGATATTTACAAGAAATCTAATCAGTTTTATCCAACAATATATGTTTTAAGAAATACTGAACTTTAAACTTTGTTTTAGAAGTAAAGAAAATTTGTAAATGTTAAACGCTGAAATTTTTTAAGATATCTAGATTGTTTAGTCGCGTAAATCAATAATCGTATTTCTTTATAAACACGAAACCTTCATATGTACAAAGTATAAATTTTGAATACAAACAAATTAGCTTTTAGTAACAGGCGAGAGAACAGAAATCAGTTTTTTACACTATACAACCTGTGGGGCTGTGCAAATCCACTGAAAGATAATGTCCATCGTTATTTAGGGTGACTGCGAGGGGAAGACCCTTTTACAGATATCATCTACCCTCTGGACAGTGACCCGGTCGCCATGAAACAAATTTGTAATTACATACCTTATGAGAGAAAGGTTATGATAACTATTGAAGTAAAAAATTGCTTTTTCCCTACATGCACCATTTAATTTTGGCAATATATTATAGTAGATTAAATAACCTCTTATTTAAAATTAAATACAGTTTATAAAAACTCTCTACCAATATTTTAGGTGTTGTTTCTGAGCCGAAAGCTATTAACAATACCATCATTAAAATCTCCAAGAGTCCTATTTTATATTTCAATGTTCAAAATTTTGTATCTTGAATGTTCCATCATACAATGTAAATAAAATCATTTTCTCTAACTGTACCGTCCAAAAGTTCATCTTTGGCACTGAAGATGTTGAAATGTATTGGTTGACCAAGGAATTTTATTCCTTAAGGTTTTAACCTATATATTAATTTTGCAGTTGTTTTAAGCTATTGTACACAGGTTTTCTGAACATCACAATTGTGTGTATTACTACTTTCGTAACAACTGGGAGGTCCCGAAGGGTCTGGTAGATGTGTGCATATTATAAATTCTCCACTCGCTTCGCTTGTGTTTTTATTTCGACCCTAGCGGATCTAATTATACAAATATCACATTTTCTTGTGGGTCGGCGTTAAAATTACCTTTTCCACAAAAGCATATCTATTTTCTGCAAAGTGTTACCTAATTTAGATATTATAAGTGGAATAAAACATGAGATGTGAATAAAAAACTATTTAAAATAGCCACATTTTTAACATTATATATTTTTTTAACTTAAATGAGGTTCTATATGAGCACACTATAGTTCAATATAGCAAATGTCATGTTCCTGTACTAATAACAACTACTGCGAACGGACAGCATCGAAAATCACATTTCTGATTTCCTGTAGTGAAATTTAATTAAAAATACAGAGTTTGAACTTTTTCGGGAAATAAAAACATGCCCTATACATTGCCTATTAGATAAGTCAAAATAATGTATAACAGTTTTAACAAAGTATTAACGTATACACCAAAACCAGCTGGACCTTGTTTTATTAAATTTATATGAATTTTCAAAGTTGTAAAGTCCTTCTTGACATACCCTGTATTATAATAGTTATTGTAAAGTTTGTTATATAAGTTTAGTATCTTGTTACACAGGGAGGATGGGGTGTGACTTGTAATAATAATACATATATAATAAAACTGCCAAATATTACACTCTGAAAATATAAATGTGAATTTTAGAAATAAAATATCAATGTAAAAGTAAATATGGGTCAACAAGGTAGTGGTAGTGTTTGACATTCAATACTGTATTTTGCCATTAATGCCACTGAAAGTGGTACACCACTTGACACGCTTAAACTTTATTGTACCAACCACAGAAAAGAGAAAAAGCAACACCTTTGTTGAGGGGCTAATAGAAGTAAACTGTATAAAAGATACGTACTTTTCACTGAATTGTGTTTAAATATCCATTTTCTAACATTTCAAGTCAATGTATTCAACTACTATTTTGGAAAAATCTTTTGAAAAGTTCCTATAACAGAGATTAAATTCATTTTCATTTTTAAGGAATACCCGAATTTTTTAAACGTGTATTTTTTAGCAATTTTAAATATTGGTATGGGTTGCTAAGCTTGAAAATTCACTAATTTTGAGACTTTATGATTGAGTAATATGAGGTATTAATATGTTTGGGTTTTCTGTCTCCACAAATTCGAATCTGAATTTTTGGAGATTAATTGAATATATCTAGGAGATAAAGTGCTCATATGTAGTAATTTTGTTTAGAACATACAAAAACAAATAAATTTAGAATTGCTATAATCAATTTTCGAAACTAGATATTTTTTATTGGCTATTTTAAACGACTTGTTTGAGAAATTTCCAAAGAAGGGAATAATCTAAAGGTTATCAAGTTAATTTTTTATTTGACAAATTATCTGAAATTTATATTTATTTGAAATTTAAAATACTGATGAAGTTCGTTATTTTTGAAAATTTAATTGTTTTAAGAAATTTATCTTTGAATACGAGAATTAATGGTTCTTTTTGGTTTTATGTCCACAACGTTGAATTTGAATTTGTAGAGAGGTAGTGAATATATTAGAGAGTTAGATTGTTCCCGTGTGGTCATTGTGATTAGAGCTTGTTATCTAAATATGAACAAATATATTTGAAATCGTTATAAATATTATTTGAAAACTATCAATTCTGTAATGACTGATAAACGACTTGTTTGAGAAGTTTCATAAATTTCGACTCGTCTAAATCTTATCTAAACCTATTTGTAATGTTACAGACTTGAAATTTGTATTTAAAACACTGGTGAAAGTAATTAACCGTTAAAATTCGTTGATTTTGAGAACTTAAAGTTTCAATAAGAGAATGAATCAGATATTTTAGGGTAAGTCAATTATTTCGAATCTTTAGTTCGGGATATGTAATAATATAACTGAGGGATGGGTTGCTCATATCTAGTCCATTATTGACTTATTGACTAGACTTATTGACTATATATGTCGTAACTAATTTTTTTTAACAAGAACTTTTCACTAATCCTAGTGTCAGATACCCTAATTATTTTCTGAGAAATTTCCTGAAAAGGGCTTCATCAATTTTATTCAAAATCTATTTGTAACTTTAGTTATAATGTTGGACGGACTGATGGACATTATTTTTCTCACATAATGTGAAGTTGTATGGAGATGATCAAATTTATTGTAAAATATTCATATAAATAAAACATATCAAAGTGAAAGTTCATACTTTTATTTCTAAATATATGATTAAAATTAGTGTTTTTTTTTTTTTTTTTTTTTTTTTTTCATAAAAGTAGTAACTAAACAATTTCAAATTGTGTCTTTATTTAAATTAGCAGAAATTTTTATTGGATAAAATATGCCATTTTTTATAAAAAACCGACAAGATGATTAATATTTAGAAATATACGTAGAATTTAAATGCTACTTTCCTTTATCCAATTTAGTGTCTCATAACATATACTAATATGTTATTTATCGTATATCAAGACAAGAGATTCAATTATTCAAATCTGACCACTGGAGCGGCTAAATTAGTGAACAAAATGATTAAAATTTGGCTTCTGCAAGATCATACATTGAGTTTTCAAACTCAAATATCAACCCAAATTGGAACAGAAAAATTCAATTTGCTTTTTATATTATGAACCAAGTAACCTCTACATATTTGCTAAATTATTATAATGTGACCCATAGACTAATTAACTATTACATAGTAGCTATGGTTGGACACAGCTTGTATTGGTTACAATATTTGGCAGGAATACGTTGCTGGTACATCCATCATATCTTGTTGCTTTGTTTATAGGGTGTACTTTGTGTTCATGGTTATCGTTAACAGGATGGATACAGGAATATTATTGCCTCTATTTTAGCAAACTTTATTAACTGGTAATTGTTTCACGTATTTACGTTGTTTAAACAATAATAATTTATTAATTTAATCATCTTAATTATAACAATATATTGATTAATTTGTATTATAAATATTATTTTATTATTTTAGACTAATCTAGAAAGTTACACTAATCTATGCGTATGTTTGTTATTAAAATTAATTTCAAGTATATGATTTTCACTGGTTAATGATTCAATTTGTTTTGGTATCACTCAGATCTTACTTTTCCATGTTAACGAGGTCGTGAACTAAAAAATAAATCATGTCAATTAAGTATTCTAAAAGAATATATTAGTTTGCATTTTTTTCTGAGATCTTAATATGCCTAATACAAACAACATGTACTATCAGGTTGGCAAATCAATATTTTGTAAGATACGTTCCAACCTGTATGAAATTAAAAGTGCAAAAAAAACTATGTGAATCAACGTCAAATAATGTAACTTTAAATTTAATCGCAATATGAAAATTTTGGGTGACAATCTAAAAAATAAATTATTTTCCAGTTGTAAATATTGAATCCTAACCTTCAAATGACGTAAAATATTTGAGCTATACGTACTTGTACTCATAACATAAAATAAATCTGAATATGAACTTTATGTTGACGCTAAATTGGTGCACAATAAAATTTTATATATATCATTATAAAAACAAATGGGTAAAATAAAAACTAGTTTACAATAAACGTAGTACAAATCTGTAAGCTACTGCTTAAGCCGCTGATCCGATTTTCATGAAATGCTCTTTCTTCGTTGGCAGTTTGAAGTTATTCCAGTTTTTGTTTGCTAAAATAAGCGCTTCTTCGTTATTGGTCGGTTAAGAGCGAGAGGGGCGTTACTCGGTGCATAAATTTAGATGTAACTTAAGTTTAGTTTTATGTGAAAACCTTTGAGGATGATTACTATGTCATCGAAATGTACATTGCAAAAAACATAATAAAATTATTACTATTTTAGTCGTGTTTCTTATTTTTGCTTCAGAGAATCCGTTTTCCTTATTGTATATTTACCAATTAAAAAGTCTGTTAACTCTTCAATCCACTTATATCTAACCTAACATCACATTCTATGAATCGAGGTGTAGGTTACTTTTTAATTGAAATAATACTACGAACTGGTCGGATTAAGCAAAAAAAATAGTTTTAGTCACGACTGAACCTGGCCAAATTATCCTGGGTACCATTTGATTAATGTCAATTTATTCTAGACCACTACATAGAATCGTGGCATTAAAACTACCACAGCTTGATATTTCGCTTTGTGGGAATTGCAGAGAGCCAACGCATTGTGATAATGTTTTTCACTTAATGAGCGGTTTTGTTTGTTGAGCCTAACAAACATTTCGTTGAAAATAAACGAATAATTTAGAATAAATACTCTTTTATATATAATTATTTTCCCATTAATATTATGTACTTGTACAATATAATATATATATATATATATATATATATATATATATATATATATATATATATATATAAATGAATGCCCAGGATGGGGTTCTCGAATCTGCCTGATTCTTGACACAGTATGGTTTAGCCGCAGCGTTATGCACATTTAGTACAGTACTCATATTGCATATGTCTGCTAAGAAGGCGCACAGTGTACTATAGTAAATACTGTATGAATAATTTAGATATGACTATAAACAAGACGCATGGTTCCACATAAAAAAATTGTAAAAATATCAATCCCAATTATTCCCATTACGTTTATATATATATATATATATATATATATATATATAGAGAGAGAGAGAGAGAGAGAGAGAGAGAGAGAGAGAGAGAGAGAGAGAGAGAGAGAGAGAGAGAGAGAGAGAGAGAGAGAGAGAGAGAGAGAGAGAGAGAGAGAGAGAGAGAGAGAGAGAGTGAGAGAGAGGAGAGAGAGAGAGAGAGAGAGAGCGAGAGAGGAGAGAGAGAGAATTCTTTTTTATGATGTATTTCTCATTCTTATATTAGAGGGAATATCGAGGTATCTTTAAATACATATTTTTAAACTGTACATAAAATACACAATTCTAGATACTTTAGGTAAACTTTAACTGCGAAAAATTTATTTGAAAATGTGTATGTAATTAGATATTATTCAAACAATAAACTTGTAAATCGACACCCAAAGTTGAACCACATAATAAATTTTTAAACACAAATTCTACTCATAGAACGATTACAAACAATTTTTTTCGAACATATTGATAATATCATTTCATAGTCAACCTCAATGTTTATTTATAGAATTTACAGAACATGATATAGTTCAGGATGTTTGTCACTTTTGGGAAATTGGAAAAGTTAGAACTTCTAGAGTGCATTAAAAATATAATGATACTAATAATTTTGATTTGTCGTAAAGATTACATTAGAAACAAAAGCCAACTGAAAAATTCTTTCTCTTACATTAAATTGAACTTTAACTGTTTGAGGGTTACATTTGTAAAGGTTGCATCATTTGGTTGTCCAGAGGAAAGATTTTATCTAAAATAGGGTTTAAGCAAACCGTCCCTAAAGTTTTTATGCCTCTTATCGCTTATCTCAAAGTGGATTTCGTAATCCCTTAGGTCGTACTATTAAAACAAATTGACTTCCAGTACCAACCATAAAGAGCTACTCTTACAAATAAAAATAAAAATGTTTATTTTAATAAACAGAAAAACATAATATTTTATAATATTTCTAAAAATGATTTTAAAATTAAAATATATTGTAGCCTATAATTTTATAAACTATAGTATTTGTGTTTCACTTAAAATTACCTTCGGTCGTTAGTATAAATCGTGTAAAAACAACTATCACAACACTTCCTCTTTCATGAAAACTTACCTAAGAAAAATAATCGGTAACTACTTCCTCAGTAGAAAAAAAGTTTAATTGTAAAATGTAAACCATCTTGAAGGTGAATTGTATTCAAATACATTTATAAAATTTACGATTTTATAAAATTTTTATGAAATATGTGATCCAGTGACCAAAACCAACCAAATTAACATATCGTAAAAAATAACTTCACAAATAATTTGGAAAATTCTAAGTTGAATATCGCTTCCAGCGACAACCAAGTAAAGAATTTTTAAATTAGTTTACGTTATTTTAAATGAGAATTTTATTATTTATTTATTTATATGTTGACAAATCTTCATTGTAAATAAATTTAATATTCTGATTATTTTTAATTAAATTTGTATTATAGATTATGGTTGATCAGAATATTTTTATTTTCGTAATTATTTTTCAATACTAATACCTAATAATATTACACATCAATTATTTATTAAATTTAAGTATATATATATATATATATATATATATATATAATTACATAAGCTTAAATTATGCATAATGAAGTCTAATATTATGTAGTATTAGTATTGACAAATAATTACGAAAATAAAAATATCCTGATCAAACATAACCTATATATATACGAGTATAACTACTCAGATATCACTCCATCCTTTCTTTTGTACTGTAACGGTATTGTTTGGTTTTTGGTTAATTAATTTAAATTGGGTTTTTACAGTTTACTTATTTGGCTTCATTTTTGAAAATAACTTCTCTATTTATGATATTATTTGGGGTTTGTACCATTACACCCAAAATTCTACAGCAATGCCGTTTTTATCCTCGCTCGGGGTTAGCGTCGTACAGGGAGCTGTTCTAATTAACAACCATGCTCTACTCTTGCTTTCCTATTGGCTATTAGACATATTAGACTATTATATAAGTACAATAAATAAGCTAGACTAAAGTGACAATTCAAAAATATATATACGATACTGTGACTAATTATTTTAACATTAATATTTTATTGTAATACTAATAATAAATATTTACATTTGTAAACTAATGTAATAAGATAATATGTATAAATTTTTGTAAAATTTGGTTAAAAGAGAATGAAAATAAGGCGGATGTTTTCCCACCTACCGTCATTTTATATTTCTCAGCAATAATATAATTCTTAAGTTTTAAAAATTAATTTTCGTTTCATAACTATCCGTTATCTAATTTTAAATAGCGTGTCGACGCGTAAGTAATCATTACATAGCCCAAATCATTGTACAATATGTTTATATTGTTTGGCAAAAGTAAATGTTATAAATAGTATTTAGTTTGTATAGTTACTATTAATTACTGAATAAAACCGATCAACAATCTAAACATATTACCGCAATACGTTGCTGCCCTACAATTACCACAAAGCTGAATATCAAACCCTGGTAGTTTTAGTACAGCTATGATGGGATGTGGTTTAGACAAATTGTCATGTATCAAATGATATTCAAGTGGGTATCCTCTATAATTTAATCCAGGTTTAATAGTGTCTATAACTATTGAGTACGTTAAACTGTTCCTAGTACTACTTCAACTAACAAACTAATATCGATGTAGCTGCGTTCCAGTGATAATGTTTAGTCTGAAAAAAATTATAAGTTGGTTTAGCGTGAAAGCTATTGTTCACAAAATTTACTTACATAGAGCCAACGTCAATCATTAGCATATCTACCATCGGATGCTATGTTTTCCAGTAAGCGTTGACATCATGATTCCCTGAAGGATGGATGATCAGAATGGGTGATGGTGGCGACCGTCAAAAGGTTGTTAGAGTTCTGTCTTGCGTTGTTGCAAATATGAGGCTTTTGGTCACGTGATCTGTGTAGATCTGTTTAATAGAAGCCGATTAAAAGCCCAAACTCGTTCCGTTCTGATAAAGGACCTTCCAATATTATCCATTCCTACATCTTCCTAGGTACTTTCTGACGGTAATTTTCATCCCCAAATTTTCACCCTCTCAGATGTTAGTTTTCAGCTTTAGGTTAGGGAAGGGCTCAACCTTCTGCTAGGGTGTCAGTATATATGAAAGATGCAATTTTTCTACACAATGTTATACATTTTTTGAAGCAGTCAGTATAAACGTCTGTAGTCTTTCCAGATGTAAAATTTGATTGGTGTAGATAATGAAATAATTATCCTTCTATTTTAGTAATTTTTTATTAACTATGTATATTTTATTGTTGCACTTTTAAAAGACGAAATTGGTACAAATTTTGTAAAAATTGCATAAAACTATTTTAATATAATAGGAAACTTACCGTCACCAATAGTCCAGAGTAACGTTATTTAAACGACGGCCGTTTCGGCTATTCTGCCATTATCAAGTTTTCAGGAGGAGTCACTCCGTTGTCATGAACACTTAACACTTAAACACATGGCAGAATAGCCTCTGGACTATTGGTGACGGTAAGTTTCCTATTATATTAATTTATAACAATAGTTGGTATGGCAAAAAAACATAAATTGTAAAACTAATTTTCTTAAGTAGAATATCATTATAAATGTGTTACGATAACTAGACATTTCACTTTCTTAGTTCAAAGTCTTTCTGTAATAAAGACTAAAACCTGAAAGATATGAGGAGTCAATTTTGAATATTAATTTAACATATATTCTCATCACTTATTTAACATATAATTATAAATAAATGTTCAAAGTATGAATTGCTATGCAAATAAGAAGCAAGAAAGAATTATTGGTCAGAAAATATGAGTGATTCTTGATAATTGTAATATCAGTTTGAATGACTTGGAGTAAAGTAGGATTTTTGCATGAGTTTTAAGTAGTCCAACGAGCGTAAACGGTAATTATTAATTATTTTCTTCTTTCTTAAAATAAACAAACAGTATTTATTAAAACACTCCGTCTATGTTTATCATTTTTTAAATTTTATCTTACAATTAATTACTAAATATATATTATTTTAATTACTGTAACCTCCATACCTCTCCTTCGTCTTGTTGTTGGCATATTTTTTAAAACAATTTTCTTAGTTCTCTGAAGATGGCTAACGGCGAAACAAGTTATTTTTTTGCCTTAAAGTGGAATTTTACCCAGCACCTACTTTACACTTAATTCATTGTTTATATTTTAAACTATTGTTTTTGTTATTATCTATATTTCGTAAGGTATAATTTAAGGCAAAGAATATTATTTGTCTAGTGAAGCCTAAACGTTTTCTAACTCACCAAATAAAAAAAAGGCTAAATATTTTATTATCAAATTAGATAATTTTCTACGAGAACAAGAAAAATCTTTAAAATTAAATTTCTTAAAGTTATTTTTAAAATTAAGACGTCTCAACAATATTAACAAAATAAAACTTTTGAAGTGTTTAAAGTTAAAACATCTAAATTCGGTTTTCCACAAGTAGTTTATCTAATGTTGGTAACCATTATATCTAAAAACAAACTTGAAACGCTATTGCAAGACACATTCACATAATCAATTACCATGTCCACACTTCTATAGATGTTGCAATCTTCTTAATATTAGAAGTTTAGTGTCCAGAACAATGACGTCATTATGTTAAACCATTCCAGTAAGTACGGACAGATAATGTTCATTATTATCTCAACAACGATAGAAGGAAGTGCTATGCAAAGACCATTGTCCAGGGGAATTGCTTGGTTACTGTATCCGGATCTCTTGATAACAATGGTAAGTGCAATTAAAATGGCGGCTTTAATACACAAGTTGGAACCTTCATTTAGTCTTCATGAATATAAATCTTAGTAGTTTAAAAGTTTTCTACGAAACTATTTTTATAACTATTTTATCATTTTTTGTTCTCTCTCATACTCTTTTATTATCGCCTCATTTCTCCCTTTCTTTTTATCAACCTTATTTCATATATTTATGAAGTTGATGGAACCAAACGTAATTTGTTTGTTACGCATTGTTCTGATAATATTTTTAAAAAAAAATTCCTACTTAGTGAGTCATCAACTTTCCAAATTTGGCAACAAATAGGGGAATGTTAAATAAAGCAAACAAAAATTTCCATTTGTATTTTGATGTTTTCTGTTTAGTTTTTTTTTTCCAAAGTTGAAAATTCTGTTAAGGACCAAATGACACTAATTTAAAAATATAAAATCCACGATCGCAGATTCTTCATGATATATTTGTTTTTCATTGTTTCATAGAACAATTTTTATTTCAAAAGTTGGCACTTGTTGACTTATTACATATATCCAATTGTACAAAAACACAGTGAATGTGAAAAAAGTATATCGACAATAATAAATTGGTTTATTTTATATTTTTCTAAACGTAAATCTATTGTCCCACAGAAAATGACACTTAATTTGTTACACGCATTAGGTGTTTAATACTCGTACTTTAAACGTAAATTACGAAATATTTGTGACTAAGATTTTCAAACAATATAAATATATTGTGATTTAGATTGGTTCCAAATTCAGAAGCCATTTGTTGGAAGGAAATGTTCGCTATTTATCCAAATTACTTTTATTGTCACTTTGTCCTTAGCGACAAATAATTAGATAATCGTAAAGCAAACAAAGTCAATAACAGACATAATGCCGTTGTAGTTTAATTAACTTAAATTCGCCTAATTTAACTCCCAATTTAGATTTAGCTATCAATCCCTTTGTATGATGTCCCCATCAATACTCATAAAAAAAATCCTTAGTGTTACTTATTCTATATCTCAAAATAGGGTTTCTTTATTTCAAGTCACTTAAACTGACAATATGTTAATCACAAATCGCTTAGGGTTTCTGATCAATTGATCACCTTTCTTGCTTTTTGGTTGGGTAGCATTTCGTAGGTAAAACATTTCTTTATAATTATATGTTTTAAATTAAATGATGGGAACAAATGTTAAATTATACTTCAAATTTGACTCCTCATATCCTTCAAATTTACCTAATGCAGCCCTAATTTCAGAGAGACTTAGAACTAGGAAAGTGAAATTTTCTCCTCAAGAAGAAAACCCATTCTTCAGTTTTCACAAAATTTGTAAAAAAGCGTCAGAAAATTGGAGTTAAGTACACAAAATGGTAAAATTGAAAACATCATTACCTACAGCTAATAATTTTACATCTGGGGAGAATAGAAACAAATATTACAAACAGTGGACAAATTTGTTAACTTTCGTAGGAACCCAACACACAAAACCCAATTTTTAGAACTTGTGAATGCAGCCAGTTTTCAATATACTCACGATTAGTATTTTTTAAAATTATATATATTCTTGGTTTGGGTCAACAGGCCCAAAATTTCAGAAAACGATTGGACGAATTTCACTTTTTGGCCGATAAGTCTCAAATCGACAACAAGACCACTTGAATTTGATAGTCCATGGTTTTCTTTCAGTTGAATTTTAT
The DNA here is from genome assembly GCA_963513935.1 of Aphrophora alni. NCBI lineage: Eukaryota > Metazoa > Arthropoda > Insecta > Hemiptera > Aphrophoridae > Aphrophora > Aphrophora alni. Next base: position 148,942,102 of record OY740768.1, read on the forward strand.
CAAAACCAATAAACAAATGTTTAAACGCTGTAATTTTGTTCCTTATTATAAGTAATCTATTAAACTGAGAGACGTTGAACATCTTAGACAAAGTAATATCACATCAACCCTCAGTAGCTCACTTTATAGAACACTAGTTCAATCCCGAAGAAAATAACTGGAACCATACATTTTATCTAATCTAGGGTTATATCTCACACTTTTATCTTTCCTCTCAGATATCTCTTGACCAACTCTTGTTATTTTTTGACCCCGATACTATTAAAGTATTCAAACACATTATTTCAGTTTTTGTCTCCCCGGTTTTTTATAAGCCAATTATGACTAGGAAAATTGCGTTTTTTACTGAATAACTATAAAGATGTTAGGAAAATATTACTTTTAGTTTCCAAACGAATTTTAGTGGAATTACTGAAACTAATACACTTCGTTTTATAAACCTAACCTAACCATATAATAACCTAACCTAATCTAACCTAACCTAACCTAACCTAACTTAACCTAACCTAACCTAACCTAACCTAACCTAACCTAACCTAACCTAACCTAACCTAACCTAACCTAACCTAACCTAACCTAACCTAACCTAACCTAACCTAACCTAACCTAACCTAACCTAACCTAACCTAACCTAACCTAACCTAACCTAACCTAACCTAACCTAACCTAACCTAACCTAACCTAACCTAACCTAACCTAACCTAACCTAACCTAACCTAACCTAACCCTCAGTAGCTCACTTTATAGAACACTAGTTCAATCCCGAAGAAAATAACTGGAACCATACATTTTATCTAATCTAGGGTTATATCTCACACTTTTATCTTTCCTCTCAGATATCTCTTGACCAACTCTTGTTATTTTTTGACCCCGATACTATTAAAGTATTCAAACACATTATTTCAGTTTTTGTCTCCCCGGTTTTTTATAAGCCAATTATGACTAGGAAAATTGCGTTTTTTACTGAATAACTATAAAGATGTTAGGAAAATATTACTTTTAGTTTCCAAACGAATTTTAGTGGAATTACTGAAACTAATACACTTCGTTTTATAAACCTAACCTAACCATATAATAACCTAACCTAATCTAACCTAACCTAACCTAACCTAACTTAACCTAACCTAACCTAACCTAACCTAACCTAACCTAACCTAACCTAACCTAACCTAACCTAACCTAACCTAACCTAACCTAACCTAACCTAACCTAACCTAACCTAACCTAACCTAACCTAACCTAACCTAACCTAACCTAACCTAACCTAACCTAACCTAACCTAACCTAACCTAACCTAACCTAACCTAACCTAACCTAACCTAACCTAACCTAACCTAACCTAACCTAACCTAACCTAACCTAACCTAACCTAACCTAACCTAACCTAACCTAACCTAACCTAACCTAACCTAACCTAACCTAACCTAACCTAACCTAACCTAACCTAACCTAACCTAACCTAACCTAACCTAACCTAACCTAACCTAACCTAACCTAACCCTCAGTAGCTCACTTTATAGAACACTAGTTCAATCCCGAAGAAAATAACTGGAACCATACATTTTATCTAATCTAGGGTTATATCTCACACTTTTATCTTTCCTCTCAGATATCTCTTGACCAACTCTTGTTATTTTTTGACCCCGATACTATTAAAGTATTCAAACACATTATTTCAGTTTTTGTCTCCCCGGTTTTTTATAAGCCAATTATGACTAGGAAAATTGCGTTTTTTACTGAAAACTATAAATATGTTAGGAAAATATTACTTTTAGTTTCCAAACGAATTTTAGTGGAATTACTGAAACTAATACACTTCGTTTTCCTAACCTAACCATATAATAACCTAACCTAATCTAACCTAACCTAACCTAACCTAACTTAACCTAACCTAACCTAACCTAACCTAACCTAACCTAACCTAACCTAACCTAACCTAACCTAACCTAACCTAACCTAACCTAACCTAACCTAACCTAACCTAACCTAACCTAACCTAACCTAACCTAACCTAACCTAACCTAACCTAACCTAACCTAACCTAACCTAACCTAACCTAACCTAACCTAACCTAACCTAACCTAACCTAACCTAACCTAACCTAACCTAACCTAACCTAACCTAACCTAACCTAACCTAACCTAACCTAACCTAACCTAACCTAACCTAACCTAACCTAACCTAACCTAACCTAACCTAACCTAACCTAACCTAACCTAACCTAACCTAACCTAACCTAACCTAACCTAACCTAACCTAACCTAACCTAACCTAACCTAACCTAACCTAACCTAACCTAACCTAACCTAACCTAACCTAACCTAACCTAACCCTCAGTAGCTCACTTTATAGAACACTAGTTCAATCCCGAAGAAAATAACTGGAACCATACATTTTATCTAATCTAGGGTTATATCTCACACTTTTATCTTTCCTCTCAGATATCTCTTGACCAACTCTTGTTATTTTTTGACCCCGATACTATTAAAGTATTCAAACACATTATTTCAGTTTTTGTCTCCCCGGTTTTTTATAAGCCAATTATGACTAGGAAAATTGCGTTTTTTACTGAAAACTATAAATATGTTAGGAAAATATTACTTTTAGTTTCCAAACGAATTTTAGTGGAATTACTGAAACTAATACACTTCGTTTTATAAACCTAACCTAACCATATAATAACCTAACCTAATCTAACCTAACCTAACCTAACCTAACCTAACCTAACCTAACCTAACCTAACCTAACCTAACCTAACCTAACCTAACCTAACCTAACCTAACCTAACCTAACCTAACCTAACCTAACCTAACCTAACCTAACCTAACCTAACCTAACCTAACCTAACCTAACCTAACCTAACCTAACCTAACCTAACCTAACCTAACCTAACCTAACCTAACCTAACCTAACCTAACCTAACCTAACCTAACCTAACCTAACCTAACCTAACCTAACCTAACCTAACCTAACCCTCAGTAGCTCACTTTATAGAACACTAGTTCAATCCCGAAGAAAATAACTGGAACCATACATTTTATCTAATCTAGGGTTATATCTCACACTTTTATCTTTCCTCTCAGATATCTCTTGACCAACTCTTGTTATTTTTTGACCCCGATACTATTAAAGTATTCAAACACATTATTTCAGTTTTTGTCTCCCCGGTTTTTTATAAGCCAATTATGACTAGGAAAATTGCGTTTTTTACTGAAAACTATAAATATGTTAGGAAAATATTACTTTTAGTTTCCAAACGAATTTTAGTGGAATTACTGAAACTAATACACTTCGTTTTATAAACCTAACCTAACCATATAATAACCTAACCTAATCTAACCTAACCTAACCTAACCTAACTTAACCTAACCTAACCTAACCTAAACTAACCTAACCTAACCTAACCTAACCTAACCTAACCTAACCTAACCTAACCTAACTTAACCTAACCTAAACTAACCTAACCTAACCTAAACTAACCTAACCTAACCTAACCTAACCTAACCTAACCTAACCTAACCTTACCCAACCTAACCTAACCTAACCTAACCTAACCTAACCTAACCTAACCTAACCTAACCTAACCTAACCTAACCTAACCTAACCTAACCTAACCTAACCTAACCTAACCTAACCTAACCTAACCTAACCTAACCTAACCTAACCTAACCTAACCTAACCTAACCTAACCTAACCTAACCTAACCTAACCTAACCTAACCTAACCTAACCTAACCTAACCTAACCTAACCTAACCTAACCTAACCTAACCTAACCTAACCTAACCTAACCTAACCTAACCTAACCTAACCTAACCTAACCTAACCTAACCTAACCTAACCTAACCTAACCTAACCTAACCTAACCTAACCTAACCTAACCTAACCTAACCTAACCTAACCTAACCCTCAGTAGCTCACTTTATAGAACACTAGTTCAATCCCGAAGAAAATAACTGGAACCATACATTTTATCTAATCTAGGGTTATATCTCACACTTTTATCTTTCCTCTCAGATATCTCTTGACCAACTCTTGTTATTTTTTGACCCCGATACTATTAAAGTATTCAAACACATTATTTCAGTTTTTGTCTCCCCGGTTTTTTATAAGCCAATTATGACTAGGAAAATTGCGTTTTTTACTGAAAACTATAAATATGTTAGGAAAATATTACTTTTAGTTTCCAAACGAATTTTAGTGGAATTACTGAAACTAATACACTTCGTTTTATAAACCTAACCTAACCATATAATAACCTAACCTAATCTAACCTAACCTAACCTAACCTAACTTAACCTAACCTAACCTAACCTAACCTAACCTAACCTAACCTAACCTAACCTAACCTAACCTAACCTAACCTAACCTAACCTAACCTAACCTAACCTAACCTAACCTAACCTAACCTAACCTAACCTAACCTAACCTAACCTAACCTAACCTACCCTAACCTAACCTAACCTAACCTAACCTAACCTAACCTGACCTGACCTGACCTAACCTAACCTAACCTAACCTAACCTAACCTAACCTAACCTAACCTAACCTAACCTAACCTAACCTAACCTAACCTAACCTAACCTAACCTAACCTAACCTAACCTAACCTAACCTAACCTAACCTAACCTAACCTAACCTAACCTAACCCTCAGTAGCTCACTTTATAGAACACTAGTTCAATCCCGAAGAAAATAACTGGAACCATACATTTTATCTAATCTAGGGTTATATCTCACACTTTTATCTTTCCTCTCAGATATCTCTTGACCAACTCTTGTTATTTTTTGACCCCGATACTATTAAAGTATTCAAACACATTATTTCAGTTTTTGTCTCCCCGGTTTTTTATAAGCCAATTATGACTAGGAAAATTGCGTTTTTTACTGAAAACTATAAATATGTTAGGAAAATATTACTTTTAGTTTCCAAACGAATTTTAGTGGAATTACTGAAACTAATACACTTCGTTTTATAAACCTAACCTAACCATATAATAACCTAACCTAATCTAACCTAACCTAACCTAACCTAACTTAACCTAACCTAACCTAACCTAACCTAACCTAACCTAACCTAACCTAACCTAACCTAACCTAACCTAACCTAACCTAACCTAACCTAACCTAACCTAACCTAACCTAACCTAACCTAACCTAACCTAACCTAACTTAACCTAACCTAACCTAACCTAACCTAACCTAACCTAACCTAACCTAACCTAACCTAACCTAACCTAACCTAACCTAACCTAACCTAACCTAACCTAACCTAACCTAACCTAACCTAACCTAACCTAACCTAACCTAACCTAACCTAACCTAACCTAACCTAACCTAACCTAACCTAACCTAACCTAACCTAACCTAACCTAACCTAACCTAACCTAACCTAACCTAACCTAACCTAACCTAACCTAACCTAACCTAACCTAACCTAACCCTCAGTAGCTCACTTTATAGAACACTAGTTCAATCCCGAAGAAAATAACTGGAACCATACATTTTATCTAATCTAGGGTTATATCTCACACTTTTATCTTTCCTCTCAGATATCTCTTGACCAACTCTTGTTATTTTTTGACCCCGATACTATTAAAGTATTCAAACACATTATTTCAGTTTTTGTCTCCCCGGTTTTTTATAAGCCAATTATGACTAGGAAAATTGCGTTTTTTACTGAAAACTATAAATATGTTAGGAAAATATTACTTTTAGTTTCCAAACGAATTTTAGTGGAATTACTGAAACTAATACACTTCGTTTTATAAACCTAACCTAACCATATAATAACCTAACCTAATCTAACCTAACCTAACCTAACCTAACTTAACCTAACCTAACCTAACCTAAACTAACCTAACCTAACCTAACCTAACCTAACCTAACCTAACCTAACCTAACCTAACTTAACCTAACCTAAACTAACCTAACCTAACCTAAACTAACCTAACCTAACCTAACCTAACCTAACCTAACCTAACCTAACCTTACCCAACCTAACCTAACCTAACCTAACCTAACCTAACTTAACCTAACCTAAACTAACCTAACCTAACCTAAACTAACCTAACCTAACCTAACTTAACCTAACCTAACCTAACCTAACCTTACCCAACCTAACCTAACCTAACCTAACCTAACCTAACCTAACCTACCCTAACCTTACCTAACCTAACCTAACCTAACCTAACTTAACCTAACCTAACCTAACCCAAACTAACCTAACCTAACATAGCCTAACCTAACCTAACCTAACCTAACCTAACCTAAGCTAACTTAACCTAACCTAACCTAACCTAACCAAACCTAAACTAACCTAACCTAACCTAACCTAACCTAACCTAACCCGGTTTTTTATAAGCCAATGATGATTATGAAAACTGCGTTTTTTACTGAATAATTATAAAGATGTTAGGATAATGTTTCTTTCAGTTTCCAAACGAATTTTAGTGGAATTACTGAAACTAATACACTTCGTTTTATAAACCTAACCTAACCATATAATAACCTAACCTAACCTAACCTAACCTAACCTAACCTAACCTAATCTAACCTAACCTAACCTAACCTAACCTAACCTAACCTAACTTAACCTAACCTAAACTAACCTAACCTAACCTAACCTAACCTAACCTAACCTAACCTAACCTAACCTAACCTAACCTAACCTAACCTAACCTAACCTAACCTAACCTAACCTAACCTAACCTAACCTAACCTAACCTAACCTACTAAAGTATTCACACACATTATTTCAGTTTTTGTCTCCCCGGTTTTTTATAAGCCAATGATGATTATGAAAACTGCGTTTTTTACTGAATAACTATAAAGATGTTAGGATAATGTTTCTTTTAGTTTCCAAACGTATTTTAGTGGAATTACTGAAACTAATACACTTCATTTTATAAACCTAACCTAACCATATAATAACCTAACCTAACCTAACCTAACCTAACCTAACCTAACCTAACTTAACCTAACCTAACCTAACCTAAACTAACCTAACCTAACCTAACCTAACCTAACCTAACCTAACCTAACCTTACCTAACCTAACCTAACCTAACCTAACCTAACCTAACTTAACCTAATCTAACCTGACCTAAACTAACCTAACCTAACCTAACCTAACCTAACCTAACCTAACCTAACCTAAACTAACCTAACCTAACCTAACCTAACCTAACCTAACCTAACCTAACCTAACCTTACCTAACCTAACCTAACCTAACCTAACCTAACCTAACCTAACCTAACCTAACCTAACCTAACCTAACCTAACCTAACCTAACCTAACCTAACCTACTAAAGTATTCACACACATTATTTCAGTTTTTGTCTCCCCGGTTTTTTATAAGCCAATGATGATTATGAAAACTGCGTTTTTTACTGAATAACTATAAAGATGTTAGGATAATGTTTCTTTTAGTTTCCAAACGTATTTTAGTGGAATTACTGAAACTAATACACTTCATTTTATAAACCTAACCTAACCATATAATAACCTAACCTAACCTAACCTAACCTAACCTAACTTAACCTAACCTAACCTAACCCAAACTAACCTAACCTAACATAACCTAACCTAACCTAACCTAACCTAACCTAACCTAACCTAACCTAACCTAACCTAACCTAACCTAACCTAACCAAACCTAAACTAACCTAACCTAACCTAACCTAACCTAACCTAACCTAACCTAACCCGGTTTTTTATAAGCCAGTGATGATTATGAAAACTGCGTTTTTTACTGAATAATTATAAAGATGTTAGGATAATGTTTCTTTCAGTTTCCAAACGAATTTTAGTGGAATTACTGAAACTAATACACTTCATTTTATAAACCTAACCTAACCTAACCTAACCTAACCTAATATGAGTTGTTGTTCTTGGTTGTTTTTTCTCTTGTATAAAAGGAAAAAACAGCTCAGTCATTATCGGCTTATAAAACAAAAAAAAAAAGAAAAAAATATAAAAATAAAGTTACTCAACCCTCGAATACTCTAATAATATTACCGTTCGACGATAGCCAGAGTTGGTCAAGCGAGATCAGAGAGGAAATATGAAAGAGAGGGATATAACCTCAGACTATGTGAACAAAGGTGTAGATCCAGCTAGGTTGCTTGGGATTGCTTATTCCGTATTCACTATCGAGTGCCGATGAGGAAGTTGGTCTCTGATGATTGCCATTAAGTAATATTGTAAACTGGTAATACATCGTTCATTATAGTTTGTAATTTTTTTACAGGATCTGAGGATTTTTCAGAATTGTTAACACAATTAATTTTATTGAAAATATAAACTTTATAATACCTGAACTCTCGATATCTCGTTATAAGCGGGCAATAATTCTATAATTCTTGACAATTTTGATACTATAAAAATCTGGCAGTCAAATTGTCCTTTGAATGATTTCCCGACATAGAAACTGTATCCGTAACAAATCATAAGAGACTGTGGCAAATGCATTATAGATCTTGCTGCTATCTGCACTATGCTCATAGTTGTGAAAACTAGAACTACAAGGAGTACAGTTGCCGCTTGTGAAGTTATATAACACCTGTGTCATGTCCTTTCATAGTTTTATCTATTATAACAAACTTTAAAAACATTAGGTAATTTATATACATTATAAACTTTAATCTAGGAAATAATCATTACAACAATATTCTTATAGAATTGTGATAAATTCCCTTATCTACAAACAGGTAAATATTTATATCACGCCGATTCTAATTTAAATAATATTTTTTTAAAGACAAATAGGTTTATAATTGATATTTTGGACAAAGGTTTGTTAATAAATGATACTCAATATCACATTATTTTATTCTACAGAATTTCATAAACAAAATCATGGTTTTCAGAATGCAACCGTATTTATTCATTTTAAAGTTTAAAGTAAGAATAATTAAAAATCAAGTGAAAAACAGAAGTTTTGTGTTTAAATTTAAATAATGAAGGTAAAGATTTTGAAGTATAGTTAAATAAAGCGGTCCAAATAATAGATTTCATCCTTTTAGAATCCCCCCCCTCCCTGTTAACATCAAAGGAAAAGCAAGATACTTTCTTTACTTTTGACAAATCGTTTTTATATGCCAGAGGGAGGGGTAGGACAGCCCACCGCCATTCATCCATATAGTCTGTCATCTGTCATTTTCGCTCTGACCTTCGGTTCTAATAATAAGGAAATAACTTTGTTCCTTGTCAGTTATAACAATATGTTTAATAATTAAAAGACGTTGATAATATATTGTCTTTATTATATGATTATAAACAAACAATAACTTAAAACAACGAAAACTATTGTAAACAATGTAAAAATATGACCCAGTTTGTTTCAAGTAAAAATTATTAACATATTATGAATTTGTAAATATGTTGTTAACTCAAAGGATATTAAGAAATTGACTATGTAATTTAATTACGATTTAAAATAATAATAAATTAAAAATAATTGCACTAAATACTTTGCTTTAAATTTGTTTAGTATTATTAATTAACAACCAACTCAACTGTTGTTATATACACTATTGTAAAACTACTGCTATTTATTCATTAATAAATATATTAAACTATTATGTAAATAACTACTTTTAACAAATAAAGTAAAGAAATATATTTGGAAAAAATAAAAACATACGTAGAACAGAACACTACAAAACGAAAGGGAAATTAGTACTGATTTTAGTGCAAAAGTAAAGATTCGACAAAATATTCAAATTAAGTTTCGCCGAAGAAGAATTGTTAAATAAGAAAATATCATTGCCGAGTTAAAGCGTGACGTATAAAATCACGTGATGTGGGAGGTTCTATCTCTATACAACCATTTGAAAGTTTAAATCAAGGCTATATGTATTCATACCACAACCATTGCCCACCCATTCATCCCCACCTTTCTTCCATGTTCTTCATAACTTACATTTACAATACGGATATAAATGTAAAATACTCAGTCCAACACTGCTTCTAATTAAATATTACAAACTTCAATGTGAATATTTTAAAAATTGTATTTTTGTACATTTAATATTGGATAAAGATACGTAAATTAGTTTTATTTCAATTTTTAATTTTATATTCAGACTGGAATAAAGTTTAAAACAGCTGTGTAATAAGATATTAACATTACATTCAAATTCTTATCTGGCGATTGTAAATACAATAACAATATTTGCATACTCATTGGGGTAGTGGGCGAAGGTACGCACTTAATTTAATATTTAACTTATATTTAAATCCCGGTAAATACTTATGAATGTGATTGATTTATCATATATATTATATGTATTAAAAATGTGTATGTTTTGTGTGTATCTAGTGCAACGTATAATGTGTATATGTGCTAATAGCTGGCCTAATGATGCTACCATGGCAACTAAACACATTGCCAAAAAATTAACTGATTTATATAGGTATTTATTATATAAACAGTTGCGAGGCTTAATAATGATTATAAAATGATTTACTACAATTGTTAATTGTTTCGATAATAAACCTCTTTTGATAAATCTCAGTTCCTAAGTTGATTTTTATCAGTTCTTTTATCTTCGACACTAAAGATGATATACGGAGACCCAAGAAAAGACGGACATCCATCATAGGGGTATGCCTTAAACCAAAATCATAAAAAAACTTTCGTATAAAAATAGTTTCGGAAACGCTTTGTTGTCTTTCGGTCATTTTGTGTTTTTTTTGAAAATATTGGTAAATTAAAAAATTAGTAATATTTCGTATACACATTATGCATATTATATTTTACCAGTATACCAACTGTGGCCCAGCCAAGGAGCCCACCAAACCAAAACTATAATAAGCATAATTAGGATGTAATGGAAAGGGATTTAAATAATAAAATATGAATTGGCACTTGCGATTTTGTTGAGCAGTGCAAGATTACGTAGAAGGGGGGAAGAGACGAGGAGTGGAGGGCTTGAACCAGCGAGCCGAGCGGGAGTCTGAGCCGCGAGAAGGAAGACCGCTACGGGACGAGGTCAATCCATTTTCGGCCACGTGCTAGCTAAATTAAACGGTATGTTTTTCGGCCACTATTAGGGTTATCTTGCCTTTATGTCTTTTTTATAAATTATAATAATTCTGTAATCTTTTAATTCGGCAGTAAATAAAATATAACATTTAATTTCACTTGCGTTGCGTGCGTTCATTAGCGTCCTAACCCGACTCCTTGGCCGCCCATCCTGACAAGATTCGGCTAAAGTGTACGCGGTTTCCAGCCAGCCGGAGCTTCCAGCTGGTCAAAAGAAGTGGAGACGGTCACACAACAATCAAATCGTTATTTTTAAAATTGAAAAAAATTGAGCTGTTTGAAATTTTTATTATTTAAAAAATCTAGAACCAATAACTTTCCAAAAATGTAAACGGACGCAATTTTGAACATTTACAGACACATTTTGTGTTTGTGTTAAACTTATAAAACCTGAAAGTTTAATTATCTCTTGTATACTTTATTAAGTAATAATTATAATATATAAAATCAATTATATCAAATTAGTTCAAAAGGAACATGAATTTTCTTTATGTAGATTTATATTTATATACTGGTAATGCCCTAATGGTACAACATTACACCTGAGCTTTTCGATTTAAATTATTGATCACCACCTTTCTACATTTTGCATAGTTAATACTTTCAACACTGATTACTAAACAAACAAAAAATTATTAGTTCTTTAAGAAATAAAGCAGTTTAAATATATTTTTTAAAGAGACAAAGTTTAATGAGGCTTAAATAATATGTGGAGTGAATATACGTAACAAAGTATAATGAAACGGAACTGTCAGAAAGGTTGATTTATCGTAGACTATTTAATGGCTGAACTTAGTCCCTCAGGAAGCCAATTAGGAATGCAGTAACTCACGTTAGGCTTACGGGTATTTACGTAATTCATCTGTTCTGGGGGATGGAAATGTGATGATTCTTTAGGCAATAATTGTTACGTTTTGGACATTATATTTTTATTAAATTGTCCAATTTTTGACAGCAACTTGCGCTACTCAAACGTAGGAATTTTAGCTATGAATAAAAAGCAATAAATATTTGTAAATAATTGACTAAAAAAAACATATTTATACAAACGCCCCCGTGAACAAATTCATGTTTAGCCAAAACTCCAAATGACAGATAATGAAATACTTCTTGATGGAGAATCATATTTTAAATCGTATTCAGAAACAAGTAAATGGGCTGCACATTGGTACTTGCTCAGTCCCATCACATAATCTAATATAAAGTCCTCTAAATTTAATAGGAAAATATTTCATCTTGGACCTTGTGATAAATGTTTAATTATATTTGTAGATCACGTGGTCTAAATTGTGTATATCAATACTTTCTTGACATCACCTACAGCCTCAATATGTTTCTATTAAACACTGTTCTTTCATTTCCGTGTTACTGTCCTAATGGGCATCGCAACGGTAACTCAACCCTTACTAATCCATACGAATTAAATATTATGTAAGAAATAAAATTTGAATACTTTTATCTAATTAGTTTTTATAATTAATTTCAATAACACAAGAGATATTAAAAATGACGAATTTTTACAACTGAAGAAGTTTAATGTTAAAATATTTCTGGAATATAAAATTCAATTATGCTCGAACGTTGGTGTCTTAGCCCTTGTAGGAATGATAAATTGTATTGTTAGATCAAATGGTTATACCCAGTGGAGCAAGTTTGTTACACAGGTTTGGTAAACATTGTCTATATAATTACTTTCTCGACGCAGAATCTCAAAAGGTCTAGTAGATGTGGATGTGTTACAAATTCTACACTTAAGTGGCGAGTGCTGACCAATGGCGGTGGTGGAACCTGTATATGTAAACAAGCCTCCACTCATTACGCCCTTATTGAGGATTTACATAATTACATGAAGGTCACAAAATTATAGTTTGGTCAGAGTTCCAAATTACATTTTACAACTTTTTTTTCGTTAGTTTTCCTTGTAAATAATTGAGGTTCGTCCAATTATATGCACAATTAAAATATTTTTTAAAAAAATCTAATTTAGTGTGAAATTGATAAAACATGAGATACGAACTCAAAAAACTATTAAATGGCCGCGACTTTGACATTTTCAATTCCATTTTTATGAATTTCATTATAGTTTTACTTAGGTTATCTTAAAAAAATCTTAGCACGTTATACAGGATCGATTTCTACTTATACAAATAAGTGAAATTTGATCAGTAACTTTTATTTCAAATTCGCCATAGTTTAGTCCAATCAGTAATTTTTTTTTTACGAAAGTTTCAGAAATAGATAAGATATAGAGGTCAAATTTAGTATGTTACGATTTACAAGTGTACCAAAATACTTCATTTTTATAACTTTCAAAATGGCGAGGCGCTTAAACTTTGAACGTCGAATATCTGTATTCAAGTATTTGTGTTTGGCGCACTTGTTAATCTCAACATATAAAATGGTTAAACTTATTATGTCTCAATATCTTATCTATTACTGGAATTAGTAAAGAAAACAAATTGGCGGAATCTAAAGGGCATTCAAAAAAGTAATTGATTATTTTTCATTGATTTGGATATGTAGAATCGGATCACAATAGCGCGCTAAGGTTTTTCGTAACACTGTATTACAAATATAAATTGCTATTTTACTCTTCCGTGGCCGATATTTTGCTTATATAAAGACGAGAACGATGACTGACAGACAGGATGGTTAAGATCACATAAATTTCTTAAGGCAATAAGTTTATGAAGTTTACTCCACATGTTTTCGATTTTTTCTCCCATTAACAAATATATTTTATATTTCACATACTGGAAAAGTAAAAAAAAAAAAAAAAAAACCATGAACAATTAATTCAATATGCAAAGTAACAAATACTGAATACTTACGTCTTAATTAAGTAGTCTAAATGAACGATTTATTGTCTACAATGTAACTGTTGAACGGAAGGAGCTTCTCAGGAGCCCAATTAGGAATGCAAAACTCACTAACACGGTTTGGGCTTAAGGGAATTTACATAATTGGGCTCTACATTCAATGGCAGGTAAAAGAGTCAATAATTTATGACAATAATTGCTCACAAACTTCTCACATACTGGGTTTTCTAAGTACGGAAAACTTTTCAAATATTATTAATGACGACAGTAATAATCAGTATGATGACTTACCTAACAATTAACGCATGTGTTTATTTTAAAAATACCTATAGTTATACAAGACAACTTGTTATTACCATAAAGAATTACATTCTCTAATTTGTTTTATTATATTACTTTACACAGAGTGTTTCAAATCTAATTTTTTATTGGATATACCATGAAAACTGATGAAAGCTTTTAAACAAACCCGCATTACTGCAAATCTATCACGACAAATTACTCTTACTTTGTAGGAAAAAGAAGCATCATACGAAGACCCAAAACCTTCCCTAGAAAAAGGTTGTTTAATTAGTAAAACAGTAATTAGTCGTGTTAAGTATGAATTGTCTCATTTACAGATAATAAAGCATTGTAGTTCTTTCATATTTTGTTCCGTTCCTCTCAATTTATTGCATCAAAACATTTAAATCAATTACATTTACAGATTTTGTCCCAGTTCATAACTTTGAAGTACACTTATTTAAGTATAGCTTCTTGTTCATTTCACTCATTCGACCTAATGTTAATATGGTAAAGACCTAATGAAGGTTTCTTTTTTACACTGTTTCCAATAGCACAATTAGATTCTACACTTTAACTATAATCCATTTTGGACATTCTGATAACGCTGAATATTTAACTTATGTAGTACAAAGAACAAGTGCACTCTTAGTGAACCAACAGTAGACTATAAAACAACAGTTGTTTGCTAGTTTCGTCTGGAGTGTTCAGTCAAAAAGAGTCAGAACGCAGTGAGATGAAGTGCCCTTGTTCCCCTGGATTCAGGGACAAGTACTCTTCTTCCATAAGAGAGCAATACTAAAACGAACTGTAACCAAAGGAATAGTGTAGATAAGCATTTTAAAACTTGATTAAGCTGTACAGCGTCCTTGTGATCAGGTCAACCAACCGAAAACAGAAAATTCCCAATATACTAACAAATGCCATTTACCCTCTGGGGTTTTCAGTTGATTTAGATTTAATATTTTTTGAGTAAATGTGTCCCTGCTACTAGCAACATCATAAGATCAACTAATAACACTTATAGGCGTTATAAATTATATACCACACACATCTAAAAAAAAACATTTGAACAATTATACTAAGCATGTCTAGTTACTAAAATAAAATAAATAGTATACTGTAATCTCGGTCAAACAGCTGTTTCTCTTATCTGTTATCTACTTCCTCAAGTGGAAATATTTGCCCTTCAGACATCAACTTTGTCTTCTGATAGTCAACTATTAGGTCGTATAATATGGTATGATAAGGAAAAGAAACATCCCTCGAATCAGAAAAATAAAAACAAATCTAAAACTTTATTGCTATAATAAACATAACTGGGTTTATTACAGTCTTAGTTTTGTTTCTTGTTTTTTTGTGGAATCCTTGCTTTCCTTATTGTGAAGATGTACAGTGCTACTTGGACATTCCATCGTATATATTATGTTTACAAAATTCTATAAAGTGCAGTAAATTTGAAAATGATAGTTGTGTTAGTTAAACAATAAAAAAAAATATATACAGTTTATTTACCTGACTAAAATAGCTTAACAACATTCTAAACGGAAATTTGAAGTTTATTATAGGTATTCCGAATTATAATAGTTATGCTCATATAAAATAATAGTTATTTATATATAAAAGTTATGTTCATGAAAAAGGCATGACTTGTTTTCACTTTAAATGACAAATAACATAAATGCTAGCAATTTAATTCCTCGTACAAATTAATAGCTGCGTTTATTCTCTCAATATAAAATTTCATGTATTCTTTAATGGAAGTTCGATGAGAAATAAAGTATCATTGAGGATTTAATGACAGTAGATAAATTTGAAAGAGAATTGTTAAATTACTATCTTATTTCCTTCTATCTCTTACAACATACGTCTAGTCAAAATATTCACTTGTATTTCATAATAATTTATTTTAAATTAAAACTTCTGTTCGAATTAAAACTCAATTGCGTATATTAAAAATAAGTTTATTTTATTTACTTTTTTAAACAGTTAAATAAATTGTAGTTTTTATAAAGTTCAGAAAAAATTGAATTTAGATTATAGGCTAAAACAAATTGATTAAAACAAATTAATTTATATACAAGTAATTGATATATTACATGTCTAGAGTCACTTCTTTAAAATTGATATATACCTTTAAGATTAAAACAGATTTTTAACGTGTGGAATTACTAGTAAAGGAAAACAACCGATTCAGATTTTTATAAAACGGATTATTTTCTTAAAGTTATAAATATGTTGCTTGTCTTATTACTAACTACAATATGTGTTGAGGTAATAATTACTATTTACTAAGAATAAAGACAGCTTTGCAAAGTGTTTATATTCAAAAATTATTACAAAGATAAATGAGAAGTATTTAGAGAAATTAATACATTTTTCTTGTTGATAAATATACATATTAATTCATAAATACATCCACAGTCCATGTGATCATAATTTTCTATCTTCGTTTTCGTTTTTTTTTTTTATATATATTGACAACTTCATTTTTTCCTTCCGCATGAACTCCTTCATCTTTTGGCTTCTTCTCTAACTCTTCCCTTTCTATCCGACCGTCTACTGTTTATCAGTTTTCTTTGCTTTCAAATCTACCTGAACCAGTGTCTGTTTATTCTTCCTTTCAAGCTTTTCTACGTTTCGGTATTTCTATTTTTCTGTCTTTTTCTTTAAATCTTTTTCTTTGATATCCTGTGTAAATCTATTCTCGTGTCGGTAGGCTTTTTGCTTGTCGTACTTCTCTTTTAAATTATTGCATATTTATTATTATGTTTATACTTTCTTTCTATATGTTTAAAAATAAAAGTATTAAAATCAAAATGTTTTACGCAAGTGTGTATTGACGATTCAGTGAGTTTATTAAAAATGCTTCTACTTGTTAAAATTTTTGATTGATTAATTACATATAAGTTTCGTATTCTCTGTTTTAACCAAAAAATATATATATTTTTTAAATTTTAAATAAACGGCTCTTTTAAGTATTGTTTTGGCGAAAAAGTATTATTTCTACAACCTGAAAAACAAAACAAAATCTATCGATTAGCGTTCTTCCTTAAAAATATTTTTTTCAATAATAACTCTATTAAAAACAAAATATAAAATACGGTCGATATAAGAAATAATAAAATGATTGAATGTATGCAAATTTTAAAATTGAAGCTTTTTGAAACTGTTTTTAAACATCTTCATCCGTAGCTCTGTGCAATTGTCTTTATACATTGACATTGAAGAGAAGTCTAAATAAATCTATATATATATAGCCTCACAGACTAAATAGATGACGTAATCACATATTTTCATACAACATTTACAATATTTTATAAAATAATTTAACAATTACAAAGACGAGTTTGAAATGTTGACAGTGAAACACTACAATATCGCGTGATTAGGAAATTAGTTTCGTGAATAGAACTGTCACGGGTAGCGTACAGAGCTATTAAAAGTGATATGTTTTGTTGTTTGACAGCAATAAATGTCCTCTTCACCACGTAACGGTGGGAGAAACAACAAACAAACAGATGTGAAGAATAATTATATTTACAAGTTTAGCATTGTTACCGGGATAAATATTCCTAATTAAAAGGAAGTGAAGCTTCTATTTTAGTGAAACCAGTAAAATGAAACAGTTTTGAATTGATTTTATTTCAGATAATATAATATTGAATTAGAAATTTGCTTATCCCATTATAACTAGTACAACATGATCTCTTCATAAAAATAATACAAAATATTGTCAGAACTTTGTTTTCGAACCACACACAACAACCAACAAACAACAAACAATAACTCTTTGTCGTTAGAATTATAAGTTTTGTATCTGTCAGTCAAAAATTGCAGAATAAACCTTTTTAATTTGAAATGTTGGTGAATCGAAATTTTTTTTTTTTTTTATTTGCAATAAACCTAAGCTCGCTTCGCTTTCATAATTATTTGCCCTAAGCGTTTTGCACGAAATCAAGTTTTAACTGACAGGTGTAAAATTCGTTTTTATTTGTTGTATATTAAACGAAAACTATAATTTGCTAGATCATATTCCATCTCACATCTTTTAATAAAATAGAACAGATTTTGAAAAAAAGCAAAAGGTTATTTAAAGAAACACACGAAATGTGATTAAAATTTCTCATATCGGTAATTTGAAATTTGCGTTGCGGAAAACTTTACAAGCAACAAATGGCAGATAGATCTGACTTTCCTTTATTCCCGGGACATAGAGCATTCACAAAGGGTCGCCAACAAACTCTATAAGAGGCAGAAAGAAAAAAGACATAGTTATTTAAAAAAATGCAGAGCTAAAACACTTCACTGTTCACATAAACTCGGTAAGGACAGTTTAATTTCTCCAAGTAAATTTTCATAAATGTGAATCTAAGATTCTTTGTAATAATCACGTTAAAATAATTGTTATGTAAAAGAAATCCAAAAAGAATTGTTTTTTCCAAAGTTTGAACCATAATAATTATTCGTAGTAAGGAAGAGAATTAGTTTGAAGTTCATCGAAAGTATGTCATCTTCTAAAATCGACAGGAAGTTAAAGTTGCCATAGATAAGTACGACATAATTAATTAGAATTGTTTGATTGTAATATAAAAACAGAAAAAGGGGCGTGGCCTAAACCTAGTTTACAGCTGTTAGGCGAAAAGTGCCTCGCGTCCATAGCTACATGTAACTAATACAATATTACAGAACTAATCTTATATCTAATAATAAGTAATGTGCTTCGTCTGAACAGCGTTTGGCCATAGCTGATTTAATATTGGAGAGATTGTATTAGTTACATGTTAACTCTAGAATATTTAGTGACGCAAATTCTTTGTTAACGACTGGGTGATGTGTAGTAGGTTTAGTGCACGACTCACGAGTTTCTGTATACTGGGTGCGCACAGTACTAAGTTAGTTATAGTGTTTAGTTATTGTAGCTTGTGTATAACTGAAGATGACAACTTCATCGTTGAAACGCGTTTCAATAAATAAACGTACTATTTTTGTTCAACTTATATTTGATGAAATATAATATATCATAAGTCAAGGTAAATATTTATTTACACGGAAGAATGTTTGTTTATTTCATTTATAAAGTTCAGTATTGTGCATCAATAACAAACATCGTGTAAGTTTTATTTCTATTAAAATGTATGTAGACACAACGTTATGTTGGACATATTACAAGTTCTCCCCTTCTTTGAATGATTATTAAAGATGAAATTGAGTTAGAATACACATTGCAGAATGAAGAACGATCCTGCAATATAGAAACAAGTTGGGAATAACTGTTGTCAAGAATTTAGAGAAGTAGGTGGGGAGATTGCTTGCGGTATGAATACATATAGCCTTGATTTACACTTTCAAATGGATATATTCAAAGGAAGAGTCTCCTCCGTAACTTTCTAACTTCTACTTCACACAAATGAAATTATGACATTTACCATTTGTGGTTTTCTGCTAACAAACTTTCTTGAATATCACTCTTTGCTTCACGTATAATGAAAATTTATTTCATACTAAGAATAAGATATACATTATAATTATTATTAACTTTCTATATCACGATTTTTCCATTTATTGTTAAAGACATAAACTTCCTAGTCGTTTTTAAAAACAGAACATAAAATACAGACTCCTGTTTCTGGAATAGTCTATGAGTGTCAGGGTCAAAGACAACAAGAGTTGGTCAAGAACGATCTGACAGAAAATATGAATGATAAGGAATTAATCCAAGACAACATGAAAAAAGGAGTACATCCAAGTTCGTACTCAATAAAAGTTGAGTGTATATAGATGTAACTACACATATAAACTACAGGTTACAGTTTTTTATAGAAATGTTTTCCTTGTTGTTAGTTTTACATCCATTAAATCCTTGTTATTTTAATACTCTGACTGAGTTCCTGAAAATTTTAGTTGTGTGGATACTAATTTAAAAATTCTCTCTAGTTTTGTTTAATTTGCGAACTACCTTTATCAATTAAGAAAAGAAGGAAACGTAAATTTATTATTATTATTTTTCAACTATGAAACTAAAACGCGAATGTAATTAAGTATGATTTGTGTAGTTTGGATGTTTATTTTACAATAGCAAAGTAGATTTGATCTGTTTACAAAAATAAAATTTATTAAATATAAATTATGCCAGTTATGTAAATTGTATCAACTGCCTTAAAGAAATAATAGACATGAACATTATACCCCGAAAGTTATTTAGTTTTTTATTTGTTAAAATGTATAAATAAATGGACTTTTAGTGTAAACTGTAAACTATTACCATAAAAGTTGGAGATTTTGTGCTCACACTGAATATTTTATGTTTTCTGGAATATTAAATATTTTGGCATCACGATATAGGAGGAACATTTTATCGGGAACTATTTATATGATTGAATTGAAAATATTACGTAATATTAATTATTATAAATTTTTACTTATGTTGAGTTAAATGAAATAAAATTCAATGTTGTTTAGGTAGTTAAATTTTTTTTTTACTTTTTCTAAATAGTAAAATATCATTATTGTATTTACTTTAAAATATAAAATATGGTATTTTTCCCTCACTGCTTTTAGTTATATATATATATATATATATATATATATATATATATATTAATCAGTGCATGCATTAACTACCGTCAATACTCAGGACTACATCATGATTCAGTAGTAGGCTTTAGGGATTCCCTCCCCTAACCTAATCTACAGCTGATGTTCTAAATTTACCGGTAGATTATTAACAGGTTTTGTAGATTAGTTTATTTACGTATTATCCATAAAATCGTTAAAAAAATTAATAAAATTATGTTAGTTTCACGGTTATTATCAAATTCATTCAATTACGTAAACAAATTGTAGGTGTATTATGTCGCATATATGGCATGACTTTATCTTTGAATGATTAGTTTTATCTTTAACAACTGATAAATTTCGAAGAAAACAAATCGGAGATGAACAGTTTTTGGAGTTACTGTTCTGTGGAAACTAGTTTTAGAGTGTGGTTGGAAACTAACATCTTTGAAATGTATACATAAAATTTTTAATTCCTTGCTGGTAGCCCGCAGATTAGTAAACATTTAATTTCAGTTTAGTACTATATTAATCCTTTTTTCAGGTAGGCTATATATTATACCTACTGCAGATTCAAGCGACTGCCAATAATTAGTTTAATAAAAAGACAAGAACAAGTTATTTAAACACGAAACACCTATCATACCGCGACTGACTTCAAATAGTAAAAAACGGATTTACGCACAAAACAAGTTATCAGTGACTTGTACGTCTGACCTGAAAGATCTTTTTTAATGTTCCCAAAACCTTTGGAATACCGTTTCAACATTACTTCCAAATTGACTTGATGTGTTCAGGGTATGATTATTGTACATTAACTACACTGTGGTGATCAATTGTGTGAAAGTTAATTTTCATTCTGTTCTGACCAAGAGAACGTAACTATTCAAAAGTCTTTTACAAATTAGTTGTAGCAGCTTTAGTGGATATATGTCTAATGACCGCAAAATGAATAGGAATGAAAACGTGCAATGAAACGTGGTTTTAGTATTGGTCAAGTAAGAAGCCAAACCACAGTGGAATCAAGGATTTATTAAAATATAAAGAACGTGGAGGGTAAAGTCAGTGATACAAGGGAAGTGAGTTCAGCGTTATTTGTGTATTTAGTTATCCAAATCAACGTGACTCATCATAGTCGAGATTTGAACAAATTGGGGTTGTGCCCATAGCTATTTAAAGTTGAAAAACAGATGAATTTATTATGGAATCCATTATAAAATTATGCATACCTTTTAGTCTGTTAGTTGACTATTATTAATAGTCACTGAGATAAGTAGTGACTATTATTATAGATAGATAAAATATATAAATTATAGCCTCATCAGTAAGTATTTTCAAACTGTAATTCTAAATTTGTTATTTTTCATTTTATTTTGTTTTTCTTCTTCTTGTGTAAAAGCAAAAAACCTATCCGCCATCACTGATTTATAAAAAAAAGGGGGAAAATATTAAATGAAGAAGATATTTAGACGTCGAATATACTAATAGTTGGAAAAGAATAGTAGTTTTTGAGAAGACTTGTCAAGATATTGATAAAAAGGAGTAGATCTACCTGGCTTCCCTCGGTTTTGTCAAGCCCGTAATTTCTAAAATGAGCTCCTGCGGATTTTGATTTTTCCTTTTTAAATTTATTACCAGGTATTTATTTATTTTAAAATTTTCTTATCGGGTGTATTTATACCATGTGTCCAACAAGTCCCCCCCCCCTCTTATTTTTTTATTAATGGAAAATAGACAGATTTTCTTCGGGGAAAGTTTAGATAACCAAAGGAGGAGATTTTTGAATTATCAAAACTTTCAACCCTTACCCCCAAAATATAAGGGGTAATCAAGAATTTTAAATAGCCACCCCTATTGAGTGAAAACTCATTTTAAAGGTCTTTTCAAAATAAGAATAATGGCGCAAACCAGAAGTCTCTAAGTTCATCTTACCCAACATAGCAACCAATCGAATTGTGAATGTTAAACTACAAACTCCGGTTGTTTTTATTACATTACAAACTACTCTATGTTGGTAAAATGGTGGTACGAGCCTTACATTTTATTTTTAGTTCATATTAAGTTCTTGAAATGGCTAAAATTTACTTATTGGCAGAAATAGATTATGGACTCAAAAGCTTGTTGTACATTTCGTAACATTTCCCGTCTAATTATTAACGTAAAATTCACAATTCGATTGGTTGCTATGTTGGGTAGGATGAACTTAGATACCTCTGATTTGCGCCATTATTCTTATTTTGAAAAGACCTATAAAATGAGGTATCACTCAATAGGGGTTGCTATTTAAAATTCTTGACTTACCCCCAAACAACCCCATTTTGGGGGTAAGGGTTGAAAATTTTGATATTTCAAAAAACTCCTCCTTTGGTTATCTAAACTTTCCCTAAAGTAAATCTGTTTATTTCCATTAATAAAAAAATAAGAGGGGTGGTACTTCATGGACACATGGTATAACGTTAAAAGTATTATTTGTTAAACATTTTATCATTTCCCTTGGTATCGGGTTTGTTTAAAGAATGTTAAAAGTGCTCAATTCAAATAATCAATTCACAAGCAAAATATCCTATTTGTTATCAATTTTTAGATTTAATTAATTAATTTTCATACTAACAAAATTTTAATTCTGCTACAATTTTTATTCACATAGGTCAAAAAATAATTATATAAATATATAATTGTACACATACTTTTATAAAAAAAATAAATATAAAGTCTTACTCATACTCTAAATAAAAAATAAATTATCCAGTTTTAATAATATTGTAGGCTACATAGTTTAAAGTGGAATAGCTGCAATTTGTTGATACAAGACACAATAAGTATTCTTTTATTTTTATTTCCAGCATCAAAATTGACAAAGATATATTCAAAGGTCTAAAGGAACTTTAAACTTGATTGTAATTTCGCGTTCTCTTTCTTTACTCTCTTGTATTTCCTTCACAATTACTTTAAACTTGTAAACACTGTAAACTTAGGTCGTAAAAAGAAACGGTTATCACCAATGAATGTAAAGTAGCCAGTTACTGCGACTCTTTTATCGAACGATTATGCTTTAAACGGTAAGTTTTAAAGTAAATCGTTTTGTAATATTTATTAAACTTTGCTGATTATAATTATATATTTATTAAATGATTGATCAAACCTATTCTACTAAGTTTGTAGTTGGATATATGTCGTTTAAATTTTAATCAATGATTGTACAATCTAAATGTTATGCAATGATGTTTGGAAGCTAGGAAGATTATTATAAGAAACCGAGAATATATATTATCTGAAGGTTTGTTCTGATAACTTTTGTGTTTTTGATTTTACTGATCATCCCTAGCTTTAGGCTTAGGTTTCCATATTAGGTAATAGTTTTAGTTTTTGGTTCCAAAATGTCCCTAGAATAAAAGTCTGTGTTGGTGTTTTTCACTTTATTTATTTTTGGTAAATTACTTGATAACGGGAATTGATTATACTCTCGAAACCTTGTGTACACACAAATTATGGCATTTGATTTAATATCATTATCTGATTAACGCCAATGTATCTTATATTTTGGGCGATAAGATCTCACTGCAGATACATCGTAATTAAAAAGCAGCAAATCACATAATAAATACGACTTAAAATAACATGTTAACCTATCCAAACCTAACCTATTACTACGACTACTACTACGACGTTTAGGTTATGTAAGTAACCTAACCAAACCAAACCTATTACTACTAATACTACTTCAAAGTTTAGGTTGTATTACTACTACAAAGTTTAGGTTACAATTAAGTAATTAAAATTAAAATTAAAAATTGTAATTTTTATAAACAAATATATAATACTAAAAATTCATAATTGAAATTATTTATGTATATATTTGCTTTGGGATATGGAGCATTAATACTAATCTTATATATATATATATATATATATAGAATCAATTAAACAATTTTATCAAGATATATATACAAAATGAAAGCAGATTGATGATTAGAAAGTCAAAGTAATGAATTATAAAGACGAACGACACTTAAAAAGGGGAATAAGATTTTAATTAAACTTAAAATTTCCGAGTATTAGATCGGGGGCTATAGAATCGACCGCCGTGTTAACGCCTTACTTTACAGAGGCTGCTCAACATGTCGCCACAGACTGCTATACACATAAAACTTTACGATTACTGCTCCATGATTTCAAAATATTGAATTCATTGTAGAATCCGGGTGTAAATCACGTGATTTTAAAGCACTCTCACTGGCCGTGTTTCATATTAACAATCTACTATGAACAACAAAGTGACAGTTTACTTTTTGTAATTACATTTTTTGTA
This sequence comes from Aphrophora alni, assembly GCA_963513935.1. Lineage (NCBI taxonomy): Eukaryota > Metazoa > Arthropoda > Insecta > Hemiptera > Aphrophoridae > Aphrophora > Aphrophora alni. The sequence continues at coordinate 148,967,117 of OY740768.1, forward strand.
AATTATTTACAAAAAAGAGTTTAATTACAAGTTTAATAATGGAGCAAATTAAGAGGAGCGTAAAAGAAAACACACTATGCTCAAAATATTTTTTAAAAGTAAATTAGAAAGAAGAGCTCTACTGCATAGCTTATGATTTAATTTTTTTTTTTTTTTTAATAGTCTTATTAAGATAATACATTATTTTTTTTATTTCTTTAAAATATATTTTGTTACAGTTCTAGTATAGTATTTATAAATAAAGGGGAAGAGACAAATTTGTATCCTTAAATGAGAACCGCGATTAAAATACTGTTCCAATTACGTTTTCATGTATTTCTGTATTTGTGATGGAAGCATGTATCTGTCAGATAACTAACTGTGATCAAATCGTGATGGAATATAAATTGAAAACCAGCTTCTGTCAATTACTCAACAATTAAAATTCATTGACGAATTACACAAAATAGAAACACCTTCCACTAGTTTCTTTAGGTAATGTAATATCTGTATTACTTCCAGAAATTAAAATAAAAATCTTAAAAAGACCCACACAATAGTAATAAACAAGATAGAGTGAGTAGATTCATTTGCGAAATATTTTTAATTTATTTTTCACCTCCTTTCATATGTCGATAAATAAATTATTTGCTATTTTGAAAAAGCACTGAATCTCTAGATAGTTATTTTTTTATATTGGTTATTTCACAAATAAAAAAAATTACAATACCGTGTTGAAATAAATATATTACAAATAATAACACCGATAGATTTTATGAATAATTAAAATATAATTTTTCGGTTTGTCAGTATTATTGTACGATTTACAAGTTAGTTTAAAAGCTTAAAAAAAATACATAGTAAATACTTGGAATGTTACAAAAATCCGATTTTTCTAGTCCGAATAAAAAACTGAGAATATATTAGTGGAAATACTAGTATAATTTGTTATGGTTTATTTTATCTTTGTGTACCCTCCATGACGACAGGTTTGTCTCATAGGATCTACTGATAAGTATAGGGCTATATTACTGAGTAAACGGGCATTATTTGTTGCTGTTAATATTTGCCCTAGTATATCTGTTTTAATACACCCGTATTATACACGTCTAACTCTGTATAAGCGATAGCAGTATGTCAGCAAAAACTAACCTTAATTCAGAAGGAAATAATAATCTCGAAGACGTGGCAACAATCAAAAGTTGACATAGCTGATCCAGAAGGCAGCTACAGCTTGATTCAGTACTGTTTATTTTGGCGCCTCTTCTGTATGCAAAATATATTTGTCGGTGCTTAGTTCTACCGCTGTTTTTTTTTTTTTTTTTTTTTTTTTTTACAGTTTTTAATCTCACTGTATACCTCCTGGGAATGAATTGCTGAATTTTCACAAACTGTTAACATTTGAAAATGTAAAGTTTCAATTCAAATCTACTTACTTACTTTACTTTAGCCAATGCCCGCTCTTGGCTGTTGGGCCATTCGGCGTCGAGCTTCCCAGTAACGACCAATTCTGGACAGCTGGTCGTCCAGCTCGGGGCAGGTTGAGATGTGGTCCCCGTCCATGATACCATCGAGACAAAGCGGACATGTATCAGATTCTGCAAGGCCAAAACGATGAAGATGGGCCTGGAGATAATCGTGGCCTGTCAAGAGTCGGAAGTCAGCCACGGCAGTTGCCCTGTCAGTTGAGGACGGCAGAGGGCCGCGACTGCCAAGCGATGCCCAGTGTTTTTCTCTGCTGGCTTCCTCGTTCCTTTGTTTGATGTGGTGTCTAAAAGTTGCATCAATAAGGTGCCTGGCAGAGGTGAGGCTGGTTTCAACGATTGGTTGCTGCATTTGTGCCCCATTTTTGCAAGGTCATCTGCTCTTTCATTACCCACGATGCCGACGTGACTCGGGATCCATTGAAGGTAATTGCCCAGTTATTCTGAAGAAGGTGGGAGATTGCTTCTCGACAGTGGGACACGTTTGGACAGTCTGTTTGAGAGTAGTCGGCTATTGCAATTCAAATCTTATTGTAGTAATTAATATGGATCTCTGCGAAGAGTCTGTATTTGTGTTCCTTGTATCATCCTTTCTCTTAAGAGCCATGTGATATGGAAGGGGGGGGCAAAGTATTGGTGAGGCTGATGTTTTTTTAATGCGACATCAATGCAGCGGAAGACGTTATAAACCCCAAACATCATGCTACTTGGCTAAGGAGTAGCTTAGCCTTGAATATGCGGAAAAAATAGTTGTTAATTAGCTGATTGTATTACCACAATAAAATTAAAATGTCTAAAATATCATTTCAATACATTTTAAGAGGGTATAATTTAGTTTTACTTGTGTAAAGTGATTAGATACTGCAAAAACGTTTTCATATTGAATTTGTATTCCTTTCGATTTTATTTTCAGTAAATAACTTTTTTTGCGATTTTACACAGAATGTTTATTAAATACAAAATAAAACGTTTGTCTGCCTATTTTTTGTCTGATTTGTTTTAATTTTAAAAAATTTAAAAATGTTTTTAAGTTTTTTTTAAAATTGGTATAAAATTTATTTCCGTCAATCTATTCAGAATTATTTAAAAAAGTTCACAACTTCAAGATGATTTTTCTTCTAAGCTAATCTTGAATATTGTAAATAACTACCATGAAATTATGATTAGTTATTTGTCTATAACACGATTATTCTTTGACGTAAAGAAATAGTTATTTTTATTTATCTCTAAAGGAGAACACTTATCTATTTTTGTGAAATTAACAGGTTTCGAGATGTTTGATGTTAATATTTTAAATTAGCACCATTTTGAAATGAGTAAAGGAAATCAGTAGATTATTTTCCTTGAACATTTACCGTTCAAAATATATGATTTGTTTTAACACAAAGGAGACAAAGTTAAGCGTATGATCCTACGAACTTTTTTTCTTTATTTTTACCTGTATAAGTTTTCTGATTCTTCATGGAATATCCTGTATAAACAAGTACGTAAGAACAGTATGGACATATGGCATCCAACACTGGGGTTGTGTTTTTAAATCTAATAATAAAACTATTACAATATTCCAGAACACAGTGCTGTGTGAAATTGTAAATGCACCATTCTCCATACATAACGACAACCTGCATCGTGTGCAATAGTAAATAGAGAAATAAAGCACGAAGTAGAATATTATGTAAAAATGTATATACTCGTATTTTGGTTTAAGGCAACCGTGTTCTAAGTTGATCTAAATTTAAATTGGTCAGAATTAAGAAAAGAATTACTTCTCCATGCAAACTAATTGGTTTAATACAATGGAATTTTTAGAAACCATGTAAACATAATAAATTTGGAGGTAACTCTCAGAAGATATCATTTTGTTTATTTTTTTTATTTCTGAACAGTATTTCTTAAACTGCAATGATTTTACTAAATTGACATCAACGTTTATTAGACTCGCATTATAAAATGAACTCTACAATGTCTCTATTTCATTGTATACTTTGGATTAGAACGTCACAATGAGTGATGAGTTTACAACCTGTGAATGACCGATTGCAATATACAGCTTTCAACAATAGCTAATATCAATCGATTTGTCAACATGATGCATTAAAGTCAACCTCTATCTCAATGTACCAGGTTTTCCCCTTAACTGGGCTACCTTTAATTCATATATACCAAACGTATTTCACTGTACAAAGACATACGTTGGAAAATCAACATTTATATTGTCTGTAATATGACACTTGTCTCACAAAGGAATTTTTTTAAATGCTGTAATATTTGGATAAGGCAAATTTGGTAATCGTAAAAAAGTAAACCTACATTTTTGACTGCTTTTCACGTGTCACGATCACAGGAAATCGAAAAAATGATTTTTAATATACAGTCGTTATTCTCTGTAAAGATAGATTATAGCACCCAACAAAATAAACATAGGGGCATGAAATTTGGATGTAAGGGACCTTTGCTTACTCATATAAAATTTATAAAAAACAAATTAAAATGTCAAAATTACGACCAATTACTAATTTCGTTCATTTCAACGAGAGACACACTGTACAAAATAAAAGTTTGCATATTTAAATTCTGTATGTAATAGTACTAACTCAACCTTTTTACAATGAATAATAAACATACCTTATTTGAAGTCGAAAAACAGTACATTGGTCAGACTGGTAGATCCTTTAAAACACGTTTCAGGGAACATTTACCCAACAGCAAAAGGACAAACTCAACCCACTCAACAAATGCAGAACATCTTATTGATAACCAACATAGGTAGGGCCTACACTGACATCCAGAAAAACATGACCATATTGCACAGATTAAGAAAGGGACATAAAATGAACGTAATGGAGGAGTTTGAAATTTATAAGCACCAAAAGATCAATCCGTCAAACATATTAAATGACAAACTGAATTTCACCTCCAACTACATGTATGATATTTGAACATCAGATAAGGACTAATATATCTGATAAGGAACGTTCAAAGTAGCAGTGTCCCATTCTAACTCACTCAGTGAACATTTGGCCAATACACTGTGGGGAACTAAAACAATTTTTAACTTTTAACGAGTGCTGGTTCTGCATGATGATTTGTGTTAGACCAAGAATTTTATATGTTTTTGTGATATGTGTGTGAACAATATGTTAATGTTATTAGCTGGCCTGATGATGCTGCCTATGGCAGCGAAACATGTAGCAATTAATATAATATAAGGAAATACTATCGACTTCAAATAAGGTAAGTTAATTAATTAAAGTAGTTCTAAGGCAAAACAATGAATAATGATTAATACTTAACTTATAGTTAAAAAAGTAAATTGGCACCCTGACCACCCAAGAAAATATAATATTTCTATAATTACGAGATCCAGCAGGCTGTGTCACGTTCACAGCCTTCTGAGTAGCGAACCGTAGCGAGTGCAGACTCCTTCACATATATATTGCTTCAAGGCCCCCAGTAGAATAATATACACAGTGATCAGGAAAGATCGTTCAAATTTTAAGTGGTGGTTATATAATAAAGAGGAAAGTTCCCATAAAATGTGTCCGGAAACGCATATTTTAAATCTGTAGGCCATTTTGTGTTGTTTTTTAATAACAACTTTTCAAATTTTTAAGTGGTCGTCATTTTGAAAATTTTTCAAAATGAAGATTTGATTCCTGATATACTTATAAACTGTTGGATACCAAATTTCGACTCTAGCTCTTATTAATTTCAAAAGCTATAATTATATTTCAAAAACAAAATGGCCGACAAATGGACATATATGTGTATAGGAACTTTTTTCTTTAATTTGACCCATATAACCACCACTTTTATGAACCTAAAATAGCCTAACCTAACCTAACATAACCTAACCTAACATAACCTAACCTAACCTAACCTAACCTAACCTAACCTAACATAACCTAACCTAGCCTAACCTAACCTAGCCTAACCTAACGTAACCTAACCTAACCTAACATAACCTAACCTAACCTAACCTAACCTAACCTAATCTAACCTAACCTAACCTAACCTAACCTAACCTAACCTAACCTAACCTAACCTAACTTTTCAAATTTTTAAGTGGTCGTCATTTTGAAAATTTTTCAAAATGAAGATTTGATTCCTGATATACTTATAAACTGTTGGATACTAAATTTCGACTCTAGCTCTTATTAATTTCAAAATCTATAATTATATTTCAAAAACAAAATGGCCGACAGATGGACATATGTCTATAGAAACTTTTTTCTTTAATTTGACCCATATAACCACCACTTTTATGAACTTAAAATAGCCTAACCTAACCTAACCTAACCTAACCTAACATAACCTAACCTAACCTAACCTAACATAACCTAACCTAGCCTAACCTAACCTAGCTTAACCTAACCTAACCTAACCTAACCTAACATAAACTAACCTAACCTAACCTAACCTAACATAACCTAACCTAACCTAACCTAGCCTAACCTAACCTAACCTAACCTAACCTAACCTAACCTAACCTAACCTAACCTAGCCTAACCTAACCTAACCTAACCTAACCTAGCCTAACCTAACCTAACCTAACCTAACATACCCTAACCTAGCCTAACCTAACCTAGCCTAACCTAACCTAACCTAACCTAACCTAACATAAACTAACCTAACCTAACCTAACCTAACATAACCTAACCTAACCTAACCTAGCCTAACCTAACCTAACCTAACCTAACCTAACCTAATCTAACCTAACCTAACCTAAACTAACCTAGCCTATCCGACGTGATATACAAAAGTACTAGATTCATAAAACCTGTGTAAAGATTATTTCAAACAAATTTACTCTACTGGGTAAAAAAACAACTTTAGTCTACCCAATTTAACATTTCCTACATGACTCATCGTTTCGCCATTACCTTAAAGGAGTTTTAAAAGTCTTAAATTTTGGTCGAAACTTCGAAATTAGGTTTGTATAAGTAATTTTAAAGTTAGTGCTATAATTTAAAATGTTGGTAATATTCAATAATTTACAAAACAGATTGTTAAATTCAAATATAAAGTCTGGAAAGACTCCATTTAAAGTTATATCCAGGATCAGTTTAGGAGATGCTCACATTGAAAATGATCATCCTTGATATCATAAAAGCTTAAAATAAATGTGCTTTCAAGGAATAAATGCACAAAACAGAAAATTATATTACGTGATAAATTGGAGTCATCATTCTTGAATGAGATTTTCACTCATTCCGTCTAACGGGGAGGCTTGGTGTACATTAGTCTTTATTAGCCCACAAGGTTCCTTAAGTCTTTTGTCTGTCTCCGATGTAATCAGGTTAGGCATTTGTCTTTCTGTTGTTTACCTCGCATTGCTTCTCAACCCGTTTCATTTAAATCTTTTAGTTTGAGTCTTTTCTTTCTGACGTCAATAAATCAATTGGATACAATAGAAAAACGTTTATAATTATTATAATGGTACTTGCCTAGTCTCAACATACAAGGATATGCTTGATTTGATTAAATTCAACTACTACTTATTATGACCATAGTTTTAACAAAAATAAGTGTTAAAACAATTACTTCAAAATTTTAATCGAAGAATTATGGAATACTATATAAATGGCAGTGATTAAGCTGATTGATAATCTAGTCGTACTAGGGACTGCAGTAACAGCGCCTGCAATAGCAGTAATACCGCATAAATGCTAACAAGTATACATGGCTTGTCTGGTCTATTCTGGTTTGGCGGCCCCTCTACAACACCGTTTGCCCCTTCAATCTCAGTTGCAGTGGATCATGGAGTTGCTCGGTATTGCGGGTTGCCGCACACCCGGTTACAGATTTACCAATAATCCTAGTCTGTTTATTCTTTTCTTAGTCTGTTTTATCCTCCAACCGGCTAGTTGCTAGTTGACATGGTTCAAAAAAGACCACAGTTATAGTGCACAATTCAACCAGTGCAGATTTGCGCACACCTCTATCCTTTACATAGATAAGTATTTACAATAAGTTTGTTGATATCAATTTTCCCTGATGTATCACACCCAAATAAAGGTACACTAGGCAAGATTGGGATAGGTCTTTGATCCAGGGGTTTTACGGTGAGCTACAAACTGTCATATAACGGACACGATGTGTTACGTAGCTAGGTGACATTTTGGCCCAGTTAGTTACGTAAGGACCACTGAGACAACCCCCCCCCCCCCAGAATTAATATTATATAATGTTTACTTTACTATAGTATAGTTTCTTTATTTATTCGTGAATCATCCTGTATAATCATTGTTTCAGTGTAAAACTATATATATATTTCTTTAAATCTGTTACTCCTTTTTTTATCCGAAACTGTTTGTAAGATTGTGTTACTACTTGGGTACCTAGGAGACTCTACTGGTTCTGATATTTCTGAAAGATATTTTATTATTATTCAATTTAATGTTTGGTAATATCTGCCATAACACGTTTACAAATTAATATATTCTCAAAACAGGCTTTATTAGTTAAACCTTATAAGTTTTTTACATGTTCTCCCTGATTATCAAATAATTGAAGACGACAATGGAAAATTGATTTAAAGAAAACTTCATAACTTTATTGTCTTTTTTTAACTAAATCCGGAAACAAATATCCTTATTTATCATCTCTACAATCCAATGCATGGACTTTACTGATTTTCATTGGGCATAAATACATTCAAAGGTTAGTTTTTATGCAGAGATGACCAATTTAAAGATTATTTGTTTTTTATGTAAGCAAATAATATTCTCAACAAAAAAACACAAATTTAATTGAAGTATTAGGCTCTAAACTTACTTTTACTCAATAAGAATTTCACAAAGAAAATGCCAATAACATAAAAAACTGTTAAGAAATGCAGTAAAATTATATTCAAAAGGCGATGAACGTGCAGATTACAGAGAACTGAGTTTTAATTAAACTAAACGTTACCAGATATTACAGCTTGTAATAGAACCATCCCTACTTGCAAAGTCAGAGGCTGCTCAACATGTCGCCGCAGTCTGCTTCCACATAAAACTTTACGATTATTGCTCCGATTTCAAAATATTGAAACCCTTCTATAAAATAATACATTCAATACGCTTGCATTCGCACTCCGGTATTCTGATCTTACCTAAATTATGTGTTAATACCTTTTTACTGCTGCAGTTTATGAAGGAATTAAATTTTAATTGCTTAATTCACGTGGGAGATTTGAAAATTTAACATTCCTTTTGATTTTTAATTAATTATACATTGTCACTCATATTTTTTAATGAGGATAAAAATAAATGTAACTATAATTTTTATAGTCGAACATACAACATAAATACTCATTTAATGCATCTACCTTGTGAAACGCACTTCACTTCTATACAAATCTCTGTCTAGCCTCCATTACCATTCAAGTTAGCAATTAAATGAATATTCAAAACCAGTTGTGCCCTAACCACCGCTAAAGAATATACCAACTTCCAGGCCCTTGTAATATACATTTTTAAAAGAGGGAAATTTTTTATTTCGTTTTCAAACAACAATAATTACTGACATTTATTGGCGATAATCTTTTAAATACTAAGCAACTTTGCAAACATTTTAGATTTTAATTTATCATTTTTAAGTGTATCACTACTACTTTTAACACTACTATCAAAGGTATAGGTGACCTGACCTAACCTAACCTAACCTAACCTAACCTAACCTAACCTAACCTAACCTAACCTAACCTAACCTAACCTAACCTAACCTAACCTAACCTAACCTAACCTAACCTAACCTAACCTAACCTAACCTAACCTAACCTAACCTAACCTAACCTAACCTAACCTAACCTAACCTAACCTAACCTAACCTAACCTAACCTAACCTAACCTAACCTAACCTAACCTAACCTAACCTAACCTAACCTAACCTAACCTAACCTAACCTAACCTAACCTAACCTAACCTAACCTAACCTAACCTAACCTAACCTAACCTAACCTAACCTAACCTAACCTAACCTAACCTAACCTAACCTAACCTAACCTAACCTAACCTAACCTAACCTAACCTAACCTAACCTAACCTAACCTAACCTAACCTAACCTAACCTAACCTAACCTAACCTAACCTAACCTAACCTAACCTAACCTAACCTAACCTAACCTAACCTAACCTAACATAACCTAACCTAACCTAACCTAACATAACCTAACCTAGCCTAACCTAACCTAACCTAACCTAACCTAACCTAACCTAACCTTACCTAACCTAACCTAACCTAACCTAACCTAACCTAACCTAACCTAAACTAACCTAACCTAAACTAAAACAACATTCAAGTGTAAGTTAAATCACTGGTAGGCAACACATACAAATAAAAACACCCCCATATTATCACACACGTGCAACCAAATATTACACGAGCTTACACAAAAATGAGTAAAAAAAATCAACAAAACATAGATTAACCATCTTTTAGATTTAAAAATTCCATAAACTCCTTTTTACATAACAATCTTTAACCCACACAACCCTTAAAAAGAAAAAAAGCTACAATAACAAATTAGAATAAAAATCATTCCCTAACTTCAAATAACCTTCAACATGTTTATTAAAAGAACGTTTCCTTTTCAATTTATATTATAGAATTACCAAAGGATTTTTATTTAGCATCATTCAGTACTTTTTACAATATTTACCACCCTATTTTTATTCACCTGCCTCACATTCCTTCAGTGAAACTAATAACCAGGATGAGAAATACTCCCTCCCCTACATATTACACATAATACCCAGTTTGATAAATGGGACGCTTAAAATGGCTTTAACACTAAATTTGATAATTTATGATAGTAAGCGAGGTAACTTTAAGTTTATAAATTATGTTCATATTCAATTTCTTATTTATATTGGAACAATATAACTAACTATAAAACAAAATAATCTAAATGGATGTGATAGTAGTTGCTTATAAGATATTTATTCGCCCATGGCTTAAGTTTGATATAAATACAATAATAAACAGTTACATGTGTATCATTTATTTATCCAGCACCATCGTACGATGTAATACAAATCTCTAAATGAACTTGGTACAGAACTTGGTTTTTGTGTCAGTGTAAGAAATTGTTTTGGGAGTTTAAAGGTCTTTAACACAGTAGGGTAAGTTTGTTTAAAACAATTATTACGGTTTATGAAAATCTTAATTCATTCAGTTTGATGTGGGCTAGGTCTTAACCTAAGCTAACCTAACCTAACCTAACTTAACCTAATCTAACCTAACCTGACCTAACCTAACCTAACCTAACCTAACCTAACCTAACCTAACCTAACCTAACCTAACCTAAACTAACCTAACCTAACCTAACCTAACCTAACCTAACCTAACCTGACCTAACCAAACTAACCTAACCTAACCTAACCTAAACTAACCTAACCTAACCTAACCTAACCTAACCAAACCTAACCTAACCTAACCTAACCTAACCTAACCTAACCTAATCTAACCTAACCTAACCTAACCTAACGTAACCTAACCTAACCTAACCTAACCTAACCAAACTAACCTAACCTAACCTAACCTAACCTAAACTAACCTAACCTAACCTAACCTAACCTAACCAAACCTAACCTAACCTAACCTAACCTAACCTAACCTAACCTAACCTAACCTAACCTAACCTAACCTAACCTAACCAAACCTAACCTGACCTAACCTAACCTAACCTAACCTAACCTAACCTAACCTAACCTAACCTAACCTAACCTAACATAACCAAACCTAACCTAACCTAACCTAACCTAACCTAACCTAACCTAACCTAACCTAACCTAACCTACCCTAACCTAATCTAACCTAACCTAACCTAACCTAACCTAACCTAACCTAACCTAACCTAACCTAACCTAACCAAACCTAACCTAACCTAACCTAACCTAACCTAACCTAACCTAACCTAACCTAACCTAACCTAACCTAACCTAACCTAACCTAACCTAACCTAAACTAACCTAACCTAACCTAACCTAACCTAACCTAACCAAACTAACCTAACATAACCAAACTAACCTAACCTAACCTAAACTAACCTAACCTAACCTAACCTCCAAATTATTAACATACACAAAGGAGCCCACCTTGCTACCCTTGTATCAGGTACTCGTCCCCGGTTCTTGAACATCATATTTTCTTACAAGTTATTAAATATCACAAACATGAATATAGAAGAAAGTGAAAGGTATGTTACAAGTTGAGTATAAGAAATAAAATGTAAGTGTTACACAATATGTATAGGGCAAACAAGAAGATAGTTAAAAACATTATTTAGGCAGCATACAAATACGAAAGGAGAGATGAAAATTACACTACTCATTTATTAAAAATAAGCCAAATCACATAGGAAATGAATGATTCTATGAGGTTATGAGGTTACATCAATACAACAAAGTAAGAAGTCTAAGTATAATAGAAAATTAGGATTTTTTTTTTTTTAAACTGCTGATGAACGGAGAATATATTATTGTAAGTTACTTAATACTTAATTCTTACTCCGTCTTGTGACTTATTTTGTAACATATGTTACGCGTTTCAGAACTATGTTCCATCTTCAGACTCGCTACTGAGAGGTCGTTAAAACAATAAAACACTACAAAACTTACTGAACACATACAATAAATAAATATCACTCAAATGCGCGATAGGTGTACAATAACGGTTCAAGGACAACTGAAGTAAAGGTGGTTTATCTTGGTTTGTCCACTACATTTAAAAATATCGTTCCAAAATAAATATATTTTTCTACTTATCTCAACTATTTTACAATATACAAATATTTACAATACAATATAAAACCATTACATATTTCTTTAATTACATTTTTCAACTGACAGAATAATTACATTGTCGTTTTGTAACAACCGTTACATAAAATAAAATCTGCATCATACTTATCGACATAAGTAAACCAACATTCTAATTCGGACATTGTGCTCGGATCATGCCACCTGCCGTGTGCTGATACCTGGCGAGCAATATCATAAATCACGCATCACATGTTCGGTGCACTCTGAACTCGGGCAACCGCTAGCAGGTCCAGTTGCCTTCTAATAAAAGTACTAAGCAGTAGCTTTTTACAAGATGAAAATTCTGAAATAGTAAAGTGCATCATGACATTAATTACGCCGTATTCTTCTTTTCTAAATTCATAATGTGTTACAGTTACTTAACATCACACCACTAGTTTGTTCAGTGAGTTTTTTGTTTTCTCCTTGTGAACATTTCGTCTCATGATGACCTTCATGGACATATCTATCTTCTAAGCTTTTTACAACAAGTTCCAGGTATTCGAAATTCAAATTTGACCATCCTAGATATAACTCTGTTAATGTTTTTTAAGTTTTAATTACTGATATATATATATATTTTGTTCAGAAATAATTTAACTATGATTAATTTTCTTTTGATAATGTCTTGTAAAAGTTGAATAACCTTCTTTCATTTAAAAACAATTTACAAAATCAAATTATAAATTTAAATAGTTATAAAATCAAAGAATTAACTAGTCAAATGTTTTTCTTAATTAAAATCTTTGTTTTAAAAATTTCCTAGCAGTTGTTACAATTCTTTATTTCAAACAAAGATCGAGATACATTAGATTCTTTATTAATATAAGAAAAACTTATTTATAATCTTTTTTGGACATTTTGTAATTCTGACAATCTTTCCTTTTCATTTTAATTAAATTAAAAATCATTTTTCATTACAAAGACTTGTCGAACAACCTGTATGAGTTTGTCTAAATCTCTTTTTAACTTGCTTTTTGCACAGCAAAAGCTGGTTCGAGATTGCAATTGGAGACAGGTTCAAACTCACTCTCAACATTTTCTAAGTGCACCAGATCATCATATATATATATAAAAGGAAATATAAACTTTTCAAAAATGACAGTTGTTAATTAAAGGAACTTTGGTTGTGAAATTATTCTTTTATAAAGAATAACAAATTTTGTTTAAGAAACAAAACTCTGCATAATAATGTGTCTTCATTTCAGCTTTTTTTATCTGTAAAATAATGTGTAATAATTTAAGATCAAAATAGATTTGGATGGGACAGCATATGCAAAATTTCGGCCTTAACGACCCCAATGGGGTTATTTTTCAAAATTAGAAAGCCTAAATATTGACGTCAATGGCTTAAAATAAAATAAAAATTTAATTAAATTTCTTTTCTTGATATAATAAATTTGTCTTTTTTTTAAATAAAAAATTTAAGTTGATCAACCTAGTTTTAACACACATATATATATATATATATATATATATATATATATATATATATATATAAATGGTAGTAAACTAAGTATTTGATAATGCAAATTTGTTAACTGTAATACATAATTTTGATTTATTTTTTTTTATATATATAATATCTAAATTCTTAGTATAAATTTATATCACCTTTTTGAAATTTAACCTCTGTAACAAATTGTATTTTCTAAAACAAAGGAAAGGATCAAACTATAAAATATTGGTTGTTGTTGGTTAGGATCAAACTATAAAATATTGGTTGTTGTTGGTTGACTTTTGTAAATAGTCAATTTTTTTAAATTATTTTTCTAAATTCAGGTTTAATAAATTTCAGCACTTGACTTGTTAATGAAATTTGTTTTCTTTTCTTTAAACATGTTTACCAGAAGGTTCCAATAATCTTTAATTCTTAGTCGCCTGGTATCAGTTTGACGTTCACATATTTAAAATGATTTACTAAAGTGAACCTAATAAAGTCATTCAATTTCTACTTATTTCATATTTATTCGCTATTAGGTAAAGTGAGTTTCTGGTTTTAACCACGGCTGTTGATTTATTACAACACATTATGTGATATGCTCATAATCCCAACAGGGTGTGTCAAGGATCGGTGTAATAATTGCTCAACATAGCGCTAATGAATGTTTCTAATTAGCAGCTGTAAACTTACATGCATCTCGCAGCCTGTGTTATATACCTACTATAATTAAAGGTGAATTGTAGTACACTTAGCCACAGGTGATTATGCCTTGATGGTATAATTAGCAGAACGATTGAACTATATTTAGTCACTGCGTTTTGTAATTTATAATAATTAGTAAATATAAATGTATTTGATTTTATAATATGTATACATGTCGTCAGTTAACTAGTCTTTTTGCTAACAAATAGAAAAGTTATTCAAACTGTATCTATTTCATTAGTTGATAGTTTACACTCGTTATTTTCGGGCAATTCTCTTCTCCGGCTTTTTATTAGAGATGCTGTATGTTCTTTTGCTCTTTCTTTACAGTTAGATATTTTGTTTTAACGTGACTTTATTATTGTTTAAAAAAATAAAATATATGTATTTAATTCAGTTGTTTTTTTTACGTATTTTTATCCTGACAGTGATTGATAAATGTATTAATATATTAAATGTTGAGCTTCACTTATGAGAAACATTATACAGGATAACAAACAAACAGAACACAATTCTCACAAAAAATACGCCTATGTATCAGACGCGTTTCAACGACAAATTATAGTTTGATTGGTGTAGCTCGTGTATCACTGAAGAGGACGACCTTGTCGTTGAAACGCGTCTGATACTTAGGTTTATTTTTTTTTTGAGAATTGTGTTCTGTTTGTTTGTTATCCTGTAAATGTAATTATGTTTAATATTAACCAAAACATTATGTAATTTATTTTTGTTTTCTTGTTAGTTTTTGTTATGGAGTCCTTTGTTATTTATTGGATATGTATATACTTTTATGTCTGTGGAAGAACCACAGAATAAATAATATTAATAATAATAAATAATAATAATTAAAATAAATATGTATATATTTTACATCAACAAATTTTATTCGGAATAAAAAACGATATTTTCTTTATCAGTTAAGTTTAAAATAGAAGTGTTTACGTCTTAAAAATTAGGCTACTCTATCTATAAATTAAGACAATGTAATAAGAGCACAATCAAATCAAGAAAATATAATTGAAAATCAGCAAACCAACATCATAAATTTCACTTTACATTTGAAGTACACAAATATATTATTAATAAAACGACTATTGAGGTATTTATATTTTGTAGTGTGTTCCTGATCAGATGAAATGTCCTATCTCTGTCTCTAGCCAATATTGCCTACATATTGCCATTCACTATGTGACTTGCAGTAAATCCCTAACACCTTAATGTGTGTAAAGGTTCGACGTATGCTTGCTCAGTATATCTGTAAATAATGCACCTAAATAATTACTTTAGTACTCGTTGCAAGTTGGCTTTATTAACTACCAACTGTTATTAAAGGTAATTATTTGTACAGCATTAACAAAGTTGAAGTACTCCAGGGTGAATTATTGTGAGTCTAAGTAGTTTTTAGTTTTTTGTTGTTTTCAAATCTAATGAAATACAAACAATAATAATAACAAAACAAACAAATAATAATGAAGTAAACAATAAAAAACAAATTTAATTTATACGTGCATGATATTTACTTAAATTTATTAACAAATAAGACGCATACTGTATATCAAATAGTTTCCATATAAAAAGGAAATAAAAAACTTACAGAACAGACTAACATAAACATATTAAGATTTTTTTTTAATGATGAACATAGTAAGATAAATAGATGAGTAATAACAACGGCTTATAAAAAAGAAAAACGAAAGACAATTTTTTTTTACTATTATAAGGATGCTTTGTTTCTTATGTTTTGGGAGATGCTGAATACCATTTAGTAACCAAGTTTTTTTGTAATATAAGGGGGGGATATAAAAATACCCTGTAAAACTAATTTGTAAATTACATCTCTATTTTTATTATATAAATGTTACACAATTTTGTACTGTTTTTTACACTGAATTCTAAATCTGTCGCTTGTTGAAGTTTCAATGTTTACATTTAACTATGCTTGCAATCAATTTAATAGAAAAGATTTTAGAATTTATCTTGTAATAAACAAAAAAAATTCTAAAATTTTAGTTAACAACTAACAATTCAGTCTGCATCTACACTTAGAAATCTGAACAATTTTAACGCAGATTTTCAAGGCGATTATTTATCTTCCCAAACATAAATTCCTAATTAATTACTTTGTCTCTAACTTGCATTCCTTCAGGAAAACTAAAAACCACAATATACTCTTCAATCTTGAACCTGTGTCACAGTTTGAAGGTTGGCTAGTGGGTTTGGTTTGGTTAGGTTAGGTTAGGCTAGGTTAGGTTAGGTTAGGTTAGGTTAGGTTAGGTTAGGTTAGGTTAGGTGCACTTACTACTTGACACGACTATATCACAAAATTTCCAATAAAACTTATTATAATTATTGATATAGACGTAGGCTATGCAAAACATTGTGAGAGACTGGAGACTAAGAGGAAAGGTCGCTTTGGGATTCTCAACCTGTGGAGGATGCTGATCCTATCAGACAAAACTGCTGAGTCTTGTTGAAGGCTCAAAGACTGACCTGCCCTGTGACTCAATATCTGTATTATTATAATTTATTATTTAAACAAAAATTTTATTTGATAACGAAAACAAATGTCAGCGGTTTGAGATTTTTAAAATCTTTACAATGTTTATTTCTTGTGATATTTAAGTATTGTTCACATAATTGTTAAAACTTCATTATTTCACTGTTACAATGACTATGCCATATTTAAAACAATAAAAACATTTTCAATAATAGATATTAAACAAATAATATATCAATTTAATATTCGAGTTTAAAGGGCACAATTAATGATAAATTAAAAGAGACATATATTCACATATTCACACTATCATCACAGAAGTGAGGTATCACACTTTATCATAACCAAAGTTGACGGTAAACGTTTATAAACTTGTGAAACATTGTTATGTTTGTTTTAAATTTTTCATTTAAACTTGTTCAAGGTATATCTAGGTAAGTCAGGTATAATGAATTGTTGACACGTGCCGCATTACGTGTCTAAGTTGAATTAATCAATTAAAAAGTCGTTGCTTTCATTGTAACATCACAAATAACTGTAATTATTGAACTGAATAGTTTTATAAGAGTAATTATTATGTATTTTTTACTTTTAATTTATATAAAATGAATAATTGATAACACGGATCAAATGTCTTAATCATTGATCTTTTAATCACAATAGATTTGATGAATGCTTTTAACTCTGTCATTGGAAGGTACATTATCCACCCCTTAAGTACACAGTGTACACAATAGTTAAGTACATCATACTCGCATTTCAAGACTATACATACTCGCATGTTACTCAATGACATATCACTGGAGCAGTGTTGTGGAATGAGAACTAATATCTCGTTATATTGATTGGTATAACGGACGATAAATTTTTGGTAATATACGCTGATCATCTGGGAACAGAAATATTTGCTAGTGCACCAAGGTACTTCAGATGAAGTCGAATCAGGTTAAAAGAGTAAGATCCTAGTTAGGAGATCATGGGTTCCAGCTAGCCACACATAAAGTAGATATTGTGCTCCTAATAAACGAACGGATGATACTTTGGTAATAATGTTCTTAGGTGAAAATATAATAGATCCACCAAACAATCTTACATTCTGGGAGACTATTTGTAAAGCGTCTGATAAGACAATAACTAAAACGGCGTCTTATTTAGTGACTAAGATTGAATAATCTTTACTTATGATACTGCTCAGCTATTCGTGGAATATAGAGAGGAGATCTGGACTGATGTAATGGAGGTCAGAAAATACAGAGGAAGAATACGTAGGATCTCAGGACCTTGACGACCTACAGCACTGTGTCGGATTACATGGCTTTTGTCTTTGTAAGATTAATTCCAAAATTGCTAGCAAGAGAACGTATGAGAATTTGTGAAAAGAAGATAGAGGAAAAAGTAAAGATTAAGAAAGTATAAAGACCACTTACACTTCAGAAATGTAAATAAAGTTGGGACAATGATCATCAAGGTAAGCCTAAATAAAACATTAACCTATGGTTGTCGACAGTACGTGTATAGGATACAAAAGATCCTTCTGATAGGTTGGACATATTGTAGAGCTAAACAAGATAACATACCACAACGTTTCCTGTTTTAGTAGATTCCAGGAGTAGAAGAAAGAGGTGGAAAGATAGGCTGGGGAGTACGAAGAGCCATGGCTTAATTTTGTTACCTATATTACTACAACCTAGAAGTAAATATGGAAGATACAATAGGTAGTGAGGGACGAGCTAATGGATAATAAGCGTTCCATCAAGAGGCAGGGGTGGCTCAGGGAAGAAAAAGTGACTTTATCTTCAAGTAAAGCTACAATATCAGTTTCAAAAATTGATGACATCACAACAAAATAGTGGTTAAAAATCCCACAATTCTCTGGATTGTTAACCATCTCTACGTCATCAAAATATGGTTCACATTATACCTCGATAAACACACATCTATCGCCAACTACATCTCTTTTATTCCTCTGATTCATTTGTTTATGACACCCTGTAGGCTTTGGAACTAGTTGATGGAAAATATTACAAGCATAGAGAATAATTTTCAGTTTTAAATACTTTCAAGTACTTGTTTATGATAGTGTTAAAAAGTTTGCGAAGTTTGCATGGTTTTGTGGAAGTAGTTTGAATGTATCTGTGGGTGTGGTTGTATTCTTTTTTTCCTATCTTTATTATTATCAATTTAGCATGACACCCTTATTGTATATGATACTATTATTTAAACGGCGCACTTATTGTAGAGCAATTTATTCTAAATGTTATTTGAAAAAATTGATTCATTTACAGCTTCCTTGTTGCATTTCTTTGGATTTTATAAACTGGATATCACGAATACATTCCTAATTGAAGAGTGTCTGATTGGTGATAAATTAATTATGTTAACACTAAATAATTAATTAATATTCGTAAACAATTTACAATAGGCAACAAAGAATCTACAAACAGATACGATACAAGCAAATAAGATAAAAACAAGGACTACAGATAACAAAAACAACAGGAAAAATGACGATCTTAACATTAAAAAAAAATTACATTACATAATAATTTAATAACCTTAAATACATCTCTTTTTACACTTTAACCTAATAAAATCAATCCTTACTAATATCTTGTTCATAGATTTTATAGAAAATAATGTTTTGACATCCACTACGTAAACTGTTCAACATTTTAATCCAGATATATTAAATTCCTTTGATGTTTTTCTAAGTCTTCTATATTCATTAGCCTAGTGATTAGAGCCTCTGATGTTATGACTTATATTGTTGAAGCATATTGTCTGAGTTTATAGATTATTAATTGCACAATTTAATAATATTAATAAATATTCATTTCATAGGCTACTGATTATATTGGTTACAAACTTATTCTTAATATTACTGATTACATTGCACAGTACTTACAAAGCTTGATGATTACTAAATAAATTGTATAGATACTGATGTATGAATAGAATATATATTGCATAAACTAATGATTATGTAATTTAATGATTTCATTATTGCTAAACAGACTCATTATTCCGTTTACTGATTTCATGCTATTATTGACTGCAAAAAGTTATTTGAGGCCAATAGGGAAATGAATATCGATGATATAAATGAATGAAGCGTATATAAATCTTCAACTTGATTGTCTTTTTACAGTTAGTCTAGTTGGGCTGGAGGGTTGAAATATAGAAGAGATGCTTTAAATAACTGATTCTCAACTAAAAGGAAGGATATGTCATCATTAGTTGAACAAACCTTTTCATCTCAATAATTCAGACTTTCTTTTATCAATCTTACTTTTCAATGTAATCTCTTACATAAATCTTGATTTTTCTAAATCCAGAAAGTCTCATTTATTTCTCTTCCAGTCTATGTTTTACTGTTTCTCTTGAAAAAAGTAACTTTAAATAACAAATTGTGGTTTCTTTTTTCACGCTAATTACAGGACATATTGTTATTATTAAAAATGAGCTGTCAAATTAGTGGATAAATTACTTTTGAGTTTTTTATGTCTGAGATAATTATCATTATAAAGAAACGTTCTGTGCGTTTTGTCAAAAAGAGCCTAAACTTTTTTTTTTACCTACTAGTATTTTGTTCCTACTTATGAAGATAAATTATATATTTTATGCTTTTATTCAATTTAATTTTAATAATTACGAAGATTATTTATAAATAAACTCATATTGTCCATACATTTCATGTGTTATTGTTGTTTGGATGTAAAATGATAACAAACCGCAAGCGCTGGACATGAATCTCGGTTTTACTGGCTTATAAAACCAAATGTATTGTATATTTGAAGTATCACTGAGCATTGAAACTATATAACACAATTTTAACTCAAATATCTTTTATTTTTGGAAACATTATGTGTGGGTATAAAATAAAATTTAAAGTGTTTCTAATTAGGAATGAGTGTGTTTATTTGAGATGTGACCGCTAGGCCGCTTAAAAGACTTCTACAATATCAAAAATAAGTGTCACTATATGCCTAAGGAACAAAGTCGTGTTTTTTAGCACAAGCTTGACCCTTTTATCTCATTTTATTGGACTTTGTAAGTCTAATAATATTTCTAATGTCTTACAGAGAGTTGGTTTAGGTTAGAGGGTTTTTATTTTATGTTCCTATCTCCCGTTTTATTTTAAAAAATATCACAAAAACTTTCGCCTCATTTTTTTATGATTTTCCAGTTTTAACGAAAGATTGATCTTCAATATTCCGTCCGTCCATTGTTCTTGGCGTTGTTGTCATCTGTACAAACGCAATAAAGCAGCCACAAAGGTTAAGTAAGAAACATGAAATTTATTATTAACCTCATATAGAACCGGATTGAACATCAAAAAATCTAATAAAAATGTAGAAATTACGGTCATATTTTACAAATATCCTTTGTTGTTCAACTTGTTGAATAATAAATTAGATTGTACAAATCTCTAAAATGAAACTAAAATTAATTTCGACTTCTGATATCCCACAAAAATATAATAATTGTATAATTAGGAAATTCGGTAGAGTTAAGTAACAGACACGAACGTAGGGAGTGGAGGCTGCTCCAAATATTTCATATCTA
This sequence comes from Aphrophora alni, assembly GCA_963513935.1. Lineage (NCBI taxonomy): Eukaryota > Metazoa > Arthropoda > Insecta > Hemiptera > Aphrophoridae > Aphrophora > Aphrophora alni. The sequence continues at coordinate 148,988,576 of OY740768.1, forward strand.
CAGAACTGATTGTAGCCAAGCCTAAGTAAAGAATGCCATGAACAATACCGATTTCTAGGCCTGTGTTTTTAAACAACCCTATCTTACTCGGTAAAACCAATAGGTTTAACATTTCATAGAAAACCCAAGCTTGTGGGTATTTTAATCATCACGAAATGAGACTTGGTAAGTACCATGATGGCGTTCATCATCTTGTTTTAAAAGGCGACAGTGACCGAGATATTTTTCACCTTTATCCAACAAGAAGGAAAATCCTTCACGACTTTGTCTTCTAGTGATACGTGAATTAAATATTTAGTTTTAGTTCTTTCAAAATATAAATTTATTTCACTGTAGCTAAACTAGATTTATAGACGAACGCCTGAATTATAGAGTAGCATAGATCTTTATTTCTAATGTAATCGCATTTTTCAGCATTACTGAATGAATGCAGTGAGAAATCCATTATCCCTTAGGGAATTGTCTTCTACAACGTAATTCAATGATCACTGTGAGGCGAGTTGTACAGATTGCTATTTAAATGATTATTAGTTCAACATTTATTATTAAAGTGCAAATTAATTCTTGCAGTACGAATAACAAATAAGTATTAATTATTCTATTTTACTTTAGTAATAAATTGACGAGTCGTGAATAATTCTTAAGATTAATTTTTGTTTTAATTTATATTTCTTATTATTTACTTACCCAATTTGTTGAATTATAGGTTAGGTTAGGTTAGATTAGATTCGGTTAGGTTAGGTTAGGTTAGGTTAGATTAGGTTAGGTTAGGTTAGGTTAAGTTAGGTTAGGTTAGGTTAGGTTAGATTAGGTTAGGTAGGGTTAGGTTAGATTAGGTTAGGTTAGGTTAGGTTAGGTTAGGTTAGGTTAGGTTAGGTTAGGTTAGGTTAGGTTAGGTCAGGTCACCTACACCTTTGGTAGTATAAACAAAATCAACCTCCGTTTCAGGAGACCGATAAAAGTGATTTTCGACTTGCAGTCCGTCCGTCGTATCTACGTAAATAAGATAGCTATCACATAAATTAAGATAGAAATATGTAATTTTGGTACTGGGGACTGTACAGTAGTATTCTCATATACAACCTTATTTAAATATTGATCATTTTAAAGAGCTTTTTATTAATAGGCCTATTATGTGTGTATTCAACTTACACACTAAATGTCATACAAATTAGTAGATTGGAATTTCGCATACAGTATTACCAACTTTATCTTTCTACAAATAGCGAATTTATTGTCGAAAATGTGCTTTAAGATGACCTGTCAATAAAATATGATATTCTTATATTTATAAGAGATCCAGTTAAGGGGGTCAGTGCACGAAAAAAAAATGTAATTTTTTTTTAAATTCATGTTATAGTATAATTTCTCCTCTTTAAAACGATATATAACACTTAAATATTGTGAATTATTAATTTCTAGAAGTTATTATTTTTATGATAGCACGTAACGACGTGTCTATGGATACGATACAAATTTTAGACAGAATAAGACTTTGTAGGCTTTATACATATAACTACTTTATAGGCCTACATGGTAATTATGATGCCTACTTAGGCTCTAGATGTAATGACCTATATTTAGCCTATCTTTAGAGATCTCTCTGACAAAAAACTCCTAGGAAAACGTTTGAAGGGAAAGACATAGAACCCAAACGAATCGTTAAACAATATTATTTGGAATCATATTCCAAAATCAATATTTGTTGATTTAAAAACCCTAAAACTTGGACTGTGTATGGCAGTAACTAGTTTCAATGATGGAGGAGTAGATATTTGCAAAATACTGCAGAGCTGTAGCCTAAAATCAGGGAATCATTTATTGAATGCGATGGAAAGACTCGACTTGCTACGAGTAAGAAACGCAGAAAACTTAAAAAAAAAAAAAGAAACTAGACAGCACAAAAGCCTATTAAACAGAAAATTAGTAGATACATTTGAAGAGGAAGAAGGTGAAGAAAAACCTTATGCTCCTGGTTGTTATTAAAGTAATAAAATACTATACTTTAAACAGAATTTTCTTTGTTTTTGCTGATTTTCCGAATATTTAATTTTTTAAGGACGATGTTGATTTTTCTCAGGAACTACTAAAGATAGCAAGCTGAAATTTAGTATGATTGTTCATTACATTGAAATACCTATGTGGAATCAATAATATTTTCAAAATAACTAATATTTGGCAGCAATATATATATATATATATATATATATATATATATATATATACATACATACATTTTAAAGAAATGTAAAAAGGTGTTTTTGAAAGAAAATGTATATATACTAAAGGTTAGTTTTTAGAGATTCCACATATGTAAGAAGATTTGCTCTTTCAAATAAAAAAAAAAACAGAAGTAAGATATCACTTCTAGTATTTAAGAAAAAGGAACATAAACTAACATTATGGAGTATAGGGCGCACTGACCCCCTTAAGTCAATGACACAATTTTAACGAGCTCAGGCTTCTTTACACATGTATAATAACCAAACACTAACACGATAAAAGCGAGTGACTTTTTAATAAATACACATCTACGAAGACTATTAGAGTCTCGCCGATGTCAAAAAGTAGTGCTGTATACAACAGCTTAAGAAAACTTGTGTAACAAGTGTTTAAAACAAACTTACTCAATAAAGACCCTTCGAATACAACAACGTGTCCCACAATTCGAGCGACCAACTTTTGTATGCATTACAAGTAGAGGATCCGCTTGTATTATATTTATGACGGGTTGGGTAAGTACTATGATGACGTCAATAAATAGATTTTACAGAGGCAGTATTGTGACATGTATGATAATTCTTTTTAAAGTTTTCGTTAATTTATACTCTGAGTTGAGAGAGAGTTTACTAAACGTCTGTTTATCTGTACGTCAATAACAAACCATTTCTCAGAAGATAGAAAACATGTAAATCAGTTCTTGTATGAATAGATATCTTAGCCATAAAATCATAGCAGATTGAATTTCTTGTATTGAATCCTTGCACATCCTTTGAATACTATTCACTGTTTACCATCGTGACAATCGCATCGAAGAAATAAGGACCTCTAACTCAGGGACAAAAAATACCAGTCCAAACTAGGATCATTGTGGATAAAGATGCCCAGTATACACACTTGTCTCTATTAACAACAACTATTCATCTTAAATGTCGATTGATCAATCTACAGAGAGTTTATATAAAAGTTATTATAGGCTTATTGATGAATGTTGACCACTTATGGACCACTGTGTGATTTTCATAATTCTCTTAATTTAAGCCTGTAAACTAGGCCTATATGCTTTGAGTTTTGTCATTTACTGCAATCTTCGAATACTTGTTCTAGATACATCATACTCCGGCGACTCTTCTCTTACAAAGCATTGACCTACAGTTTTCAAGTTTTCTTCTGTAGTGACAGAAAGGAGTCTATCTGAACGAAGAAGATCGGCTACTGATCCATTTTGATAAAACCTATCGTTCAATTAGTGAATACCCTGCCTTGATGGAGGTATACGGCCAGGAAAGTGCTCACTAAAGAAATCAATTACGTTATAGTTTTCTGTTCATCCATCAAAGTTTTCCGTACACTGACATGAAAATATCTTCAATTGTAATCATATACTGTATTTTATCAGAACAACTTGTTGTAGAATAAAACAGTTATGGAAAATAATCCTCAGATAAATAACTAATCTTACAACTTACTGTCTTATCATAAAGCCAATCATCAACTGACTTATGGACCTCCCGATATAATTCACTGGGATTCACGATGATTAATTCTCTAAACCTGTTGATAAGTCTTCGTACAATAGTTTTTTATTATTTTTCTACACCAGCAGAGTATTCTTATAATTTAAAATAGTATTGATATAACTGTATTTTAAAATAACTGCTCTCGCATGTGACTAAACTGTTCACTGTAATGAACTACACTTGACCAAATGGGTCATAGTAACCTGATGGTACCATCGTACCTAACCTGCTATTTCTACCTGAAGAAGTGTCACCGAAACCCTTCTATTGTCTATCTTTACTGCTCCTACACATCACGTCTATTGTTAGATGTCTTGGGAATTACCCAAGCGTGGTGGCACCATCCAGTTTAGGGAGGGACATTTTCAATATTTCAGTTGATGGACAGTAGAAGTACATATCAGTCGACTCTATCTGATTCATTTCAATTCAGTTCATTTCTATCTGGAGCATGGTTAACCTAACCTAACCTAACCTTTCTCTAATAGTTATCAAGTAGGAAATAAGTTGAGAATCTTTCTTTATTTTTTAGCAACAGTCAGTCTACCTTGCCGGATTGAATTGGAAGTGAATGAAGTGATCATCAAAAACTAAATAGTTGTTAGATTTTATAGTTGGAGAACAGAGATAAAACATGGCCCTTCAATCTGGTGGTGTCATCGAAATGTTTACCTCAGATATTCACACCTATTGTTTTGTGTAACAATGAGTGACCCTTTTCGAGTCGAAAAAGGAATCGGCCAGACCTTCATTCCTAGAATTAGGGATCCTCCTCTGATGGTACCACCAGGTTACTATAACCCGACCAAATAAATGAAATTGCATTTTACACCATGTTTATTTGTGCCATACAAAACACAATATGACGTTTCTGTAACTACGTCATCATCCTCAGATGTTACACACACAAGTTGTTACAAACCCTACAGAGACCCAAGAAGTCAGTGATTGTTATAGTCAGTGCATTCCTATGTTGTGCAAATGTTTATATATATATATATATATATATATATATATATATATATATATATATATATATATATATATCGAAAATACGTTCATTTGAATTTTATTTATTTTCACCTACGGTACCATATTCTGAAGTTTTGGAACGTATATAAACATATATACTCATTTAGTCACTACATTTTGAGGATGTCCATGTATTACATTGTATGGGGGTTGTGTAAACACCATTACAGCACCTTTTAACTTGTTTAATTTTAGTTAAAATGATACACGTCTAAAAGTAGATTTTAAAGAAATGTTTCAAACAAAACGGTGGTAAATTATTGAACAATCTTCTTTCTAAAACATTCAAATAATCATAATTAGTCTTTAAAAATTTGAGAAAAAGTAATATGAAAATGAATTATATAGAATTTAATGAATATTCATGAGTATAATTCATAAACATTTCTGTCTCACACTCTGTCAGGTTTAGAAGGGATGGGGGATGTGGTAATAAGTCTGCTTGTTAAAGCCGCGTTACTTAGAGGCGTGGTTTATACAAACACAGAATAGCTTTTGTAGGAATATGGGCGGGGGGGAGGGTAGAAGTTGAGAAAGTTATCCTAGCTTTCGTAACTTTGCACAGTGAAATCCTGTTCAACTTGTTTACTTTTTAATATTTTGTTTGTTTGGAGACGTCTAAAATATTGATCATATGTAGATAAATGACGCAATAATTGTATTAATGTACATTTTTATGTGTATACACAGTTGAGCTCATTCTAAGGAATTTTTTCTTTTTTTTATAACCATTTTCATAATTCCCATCATAGTAAAATATTATATAAAATTACAAAAAAATAAATAACATGATCTGTTAAACAGACAAAGGAACTCTAGATCACCATAGCCAACATTTAAATAGCCTACATGTAACAGTTTCAAGAAACACGTGTTCTACAGATACTGAAATTACAATAACTTTGTGTCATCCAATAATACCTTGTACTGCCTCTCGCGGCCTTTGTAGGGAAGTTTTACATTTGAATGCCTACTGGGCTACAATTAAGACGAGATAAACGAGAGGAATGCAAGTTCAATTTGCAGGAAACCACAAACATGATACATTCAGATTTACCTTACTAAAATGTAATACCTGCAACGCCGTGGACACGAGCGGTTTTATTTGAAACCAAAGCTCATTTATAAATTCATATATGTGCAGAAATTTGTAAACATAGAAGTCGACAGTATAAAAAGATTGAACATACAAGAAGAAAATTTACTATTAGAAATTTTGTAATTTTAACAGTTGTTTTAATTGGATTGTAATTTACATTTTATCTAAAGTTTTAAATTTATTTAAGTTAAACTATGAAGCCTACCTGTTACATTTGTCGCAGTAAATGCCTCTCGCTTTCACAAATCTTTCAACAGACGGTAGATTTTAATTTAGAGTTAAAAGTAATATTTACCCACATATTTAAAAATACAAACACACATAGGTTAACAAAAAAGGGTGTATTTTAAAATTAATTTTGACGAACAAATAAACGATATTATTTCATAAATATTATATTTTAAGTAATCAAAAAATTAAAACATTCATACTTGAAATCTAATATACTGGTGAAGACATTAGGTATTATAATTTTTCTTTATAATGTTGTCAGTACTTGTAATTAAATTTTATTCAACTTATTAAAATCAAAGCAAAATTAGAAAACTGTTTTATCCTACTTCTCATTTCTCATTACGACATGTTTTTATGTCGTGCTTTGTGTCCTTGTTGTTTAAATACAAAAAAGGTCTCGATCATCGTCGCATAGTGATTAAAAAAAATTGTAAAAAAAAAAAAAAAAAAAAAAAAAATTAGAACACTACATATATTTTAAATATGTCTTTACTTCTTGTTTTTTATACTCTAATAGCGTAAGTATCAGAAAGAACAAGAGTTGGTTATGAAAGACCTATTAGGAGATACAAAAGAAGTGTAACTAACCCAAGATTACATTAAAAGTGTCCGTCCAGTTAGGTTAGGTTAGGTTTCATTGACATGTCCGTACTCATTATAGTGAGTTCCTAAGGAGTTCTCCTTCTATTTAATTTATTACAAGTCTTCTTATTTTTTTACAAATTTTCGTTATTTTATTTTGCCTCTTAGTAAACTGCTTTTCGTTTGTTGTATTTATATTTTTTATTAATATTTTATTTTGTTTTTTACATTTTGTTAATATTTATAGTCACCTATAAAACGTCATACCAATTTAAGGACAATCAAAAACAATCAAACAAGGAATAAAACAATCAATCAACAATCAAGAATCAAACAACAATAAAACAATCAAAAACGACAATCCGAAAGAAAAAAAAATAAAATCATTTAATTGCCGGAATATACTAAATTAACTGTTCCACTTACAACAGCCATTACATCGGACAAACCTCACGTTTTTCCCATAAGATTTAGAGAAAATATCCCCAAGGCTTCTACATCACAACAAAGATTAAGCTTTCCCCAACACATGATGGAGCTAAATCACACCTTCAACAGCGCTGAAGTAAACTTGGAAATTTGCACATCTTCCAAAAAAGTTGAAAATTGAACATGCTTGAAAAATTCGAAATGTTCAAAGCATTAAATCGGCCCCAGAAAACGTTTTGAATGAAAAACAGAAATTCAATTCTCACCCCTTTTTAATTCTATAATGAAACACATAACCACTAAGCAGATAAGGAAGTTTAAGGGGAAGGAGCCTAATACAGACAAGACACCGCCGTCTTAACCCATGTATAGTGCGAGACATAACTCCTGACTGTACGGATCTGTTAAAAAATGTTTAATATTTATATGTTAATTGTTGTATCTTGTATGTGTTAAGAAGTTCATGCCAGACGTTTTAAGAAACTGTAGATGACCTTGAAGTAGAGGTTGAAACTAGTTATACCACATCCAAAACAAAGGAATTGATAAATGAATTTAAAAGTTAGGTTACGTTAACCTAATAATCATTTGTTTTAATATTTCCTACTTTCCTAGAGGCTAAAAAATAGTAAAAAATAACAGTAATTAAAGTAAATCTGTGATTTAGTGTACTAGACTTTACGTTTAATGTCAGTAGAGACACACCACTAGATGCATGTAAGTGCTAGAGCAACTAATTAGGTGCATTAATTACAGGTATGTTGATGTAATATTACACTGGTCCTCGACACATCCTATAGGGATTACAGGCACATCACATAAAGCGTAGAAATATATCATCAACATTGGCTCAAGTCAGAAACAACCTTCAACTAATCGGGAACCAAATTTAAACTTAAAATGTACTTCACCTTGAGTTGGTACTGTTAAAAGTACATTTTATGTCTTTAAGTAGCTAAAAATATAAATAGTAAATACATCTGTTTAATATTTTATTATGGATTATAATAATAATTATTATTATTATATATAACTTAATAATTTTATTTAAATAATTTTAAAATATTTTCATTCAGTATAAATTGAGACGAGTTGTAGGTGAAATAGGTCAATCACGGTAAGCCTAATTTGGTAATTCCATAGCTTCCCAGGCAAAGACAGTAAATCCCTCAACAGTAAAATTAATTATTCTACTTTAGTAATCAAAACTGACTCTCCTGAGTTATTATAATTAATCATTATCGAACAAACTATTGATGTATATATCACTAGACGCATTTGGCGCTATTACCCGTTTAATTGAACAAAGTAGTAAGCATAGTGGAACAGACATAGTCACATAGAAATGTGTCGTGTGATAAATTGTATTTGTGTTTTGTTTTATCTTTTGACATGTACATCTTTGTACAAATATTGTGCTATGTAATATGTGTGTGTATAACAATGTGATATGAGTGTATAGGCTAATGTGATTCAAGCTTGAATATTCTACAGGTGAGTGGTGAAACAGCTGCCGCAAGAGCAGGAGGACAACAAATGCTGCTACACAATGAATATATCAAAAGGTAAATCATAAAAGGTATATATATATATATATATAATGTTAGGAATTAGGATAGTTTTAGTTAGGAATATAGTCTAAGTTCTTTTTAGGAACACAGTATGACAACAATTATTGTGACAGACCTGGAAAAATGATGAAATTGCTTACCTTGCAAGTAAGGCAGACGTCATTGATGCTACAAACACATATAAACCCTAGGGTGGGAGAAAACTTGGTCAGTGGGCCAAGATTAATCGGGGGAGGTGCTGCAAGAATTTTTGAAGATAGCCAGACGGACTTGGCGAGTAAGAGAATCCTGGGAGCATAATTCTGGAAGATAGCCAGACGGACTTGGCGAGTAAGAGAATCCTGGGAGTATTGAGACTTCAGATGAGCATCCACGAATGGCAAGCAGGGTGAGCAAACTTCGTGTCTAAACCTTGTAATTATTTCAGACACAAGTAATAATAAAATATAACGTAGAATCAGATTTGTGAGTCACAATAATTAGAGTCATTCTGCATTAATAGTAGTAATAAAGATATTGTATTATTGTAATAAGATAGGAGATAGTCATTGTTAATAAAAATTAATTAGTATACTGAACCACTGATTTGATATTTAATTGAAAATAAGAACCCAGGCATATTCTATTGGGCCGTTCATAACAATAATAATTATAAAATATAATATTAGCTATATCTACAACTTACTTCATGTAGTCTTGTTTTAGAGCTCTCTCTTTCATCTTTACTGTAAGTTTTCTTTTGACCAACTCTTGTTTTCTTCGGATCCTGACGTAAATAGAGTATTCGAAGGCTAGGTTTTCTCTGTCGTTATCTTCCTTTCTTTTATAAAACGATGATAACCAAGAGGTGTTTCTTCTTTAAACGAGAAGAAGTTGCGTTTAAAATTCTAATCTTTTTATTTATCAAAAACAATTTTGAACATTTAGTTAAGTTGTAATATACTAATAAAACTGATAATTAAATTTAAATAAATGAACCATATTTCTAAATTCGTATTACTCGTGCAGTTTATTTTCATTTCATTTATATTTTTCCAGATTCAAGAATTCACTACTGGCATTTTATTTCGTAAGTGACGCACTTGTTGAAGGGGAAGAGTTTCCTGTGATATTACAACGTATGGAAATATTGGCAAAACGTAAGTAGATTTACAGGATAAAAGCCACTTTTACTAATGATGATATCCTTGGTTTTGAATGAGTACTTGATATTGAATGTGAATACGGTTCTGAATTGAAATAACGGAACCTTTTATATCTTATTCCTATATTCGAACGTAAACAAGTTGAATTTAATATATGTACCGGGTGTTCCAAAAGTATGGGACCACGTCGGTAAATGTGGGACTTGATGAATTTAATTTCCAGCGTTAAAGGCATTTTAGTAACGAATTTAAAAACATTTCTAATTGTCTTGAAATTACAGTCCAAATGCAGAACACGTTATCAACATTGCGAATTTAGGTAAACACATAGACTACTTTAAAAATGTATGGTTACAATATATACATAGTATTTTTCCATTTATAAATCTACAAGAATAAACGGCGAACTCATTTCTAAACCAATAACTTATGCAGATTTATATGTCCTTCTTACTCTTTATCCGAAAATATATTTTTTTCTGTGTTGTTTATTTTATATTATATACGAGTGTAAACTACTTTGATGAAAACGTAAAAAGTTTTAGCTAATTAAATTAAAATAACAATTGTAGGATCAATAAAGAGGGCGAGAGGGTGAATAAGAAAGAGTATGTAGAGAAAGAATTAGGAAAAGGACTCTGGAGAGAGATTTGTGCACGGGGAAAAAAGTAATCTAATTACTTTATTGAATGAAGATAGGATTTTCTCGTTCATTAAACATCAAACCTTACTAAACCGAAAGTTATTGTACTTTCGTTTCTTGTAAATGAAGTTGTCATATTTCATAATTGTTTTAGTTTTGTATGTCATTTGGTACTTTTGAATGCTATATTTTTAAAATTTGTTAATCATTTCAAATATAGATATGTATTTAAATATAACTGTTATCCCTATATTCCTTACAATACCATTGCTATATAATTATTGTATCAATATTTTCTGTTAAGCCTACATCATAAATATTGACAACCTTCAACGTTCAGTTATGTAAATTGGACGTTAGGAAAGTTGTATTTGCGCCTTCATTTTCCAATTATGTGACTTATATACACAAGATAGTTTGCGTAGTCTACGAACCAGGAACCCGTAAGAAATATGAACGAATTATAATATTTATTAGTTTTAAAGTGAAATGTCATGACTTTGCTTGCATATCACCTCATCCATTAAGAATTAAAAGAAACATTTCATTGGTTTAGTTACGAATGTTATATTTCTGTCTCTCTAAAATAAAGAAGAGAATATATATTCTCTTATACACATAATTACAGTGTTGTAACTATCTTTTTAAGTTTTATTTTTGTAGGTATATGGACTATAAAAACATAAAATAGGTTCATTGTGGCTTTGTCAATATTTTGCTTAAAATAAATTTATACGAAAAAGAAACGTTTTTAAGATAATACTTCGAACTATTTAAATAAAACTTTTGCAATGTACTGTAGAAAGACCTCTTTAATTGTTATATGTTAAAAAAAAAATTGTACATATATTATTTTATAAGTTTTTTTATATTTTGAAACTGTTAAAACTTACATGATTCAAGTAATAAATAAACTTTTACAATAATTTTCAGGATCGCTAATTAAGATTTTTATCAAGTTGTTTTAATTTTGATAAAATTTAAAAACAAAATAATTGATACAATTTTACACTTGTGGGTTTGAGAGGTTTCTGAGTAAGAATTTGACGTTGTGTATTAAACATAAGATGGTAGAGAAGATAGAATTTCTTAAAAACAACGTTTGGTAATTCGATTAAATTTAGAATTAAATGAGGGCGCTTATGAACTGAACCATTGAATAAAATCGTACGTAAACATTAATATCCATGTACGAATTCGAAAATATCTAATTACCACGACTATCATTACCTTCAAACAATTTTTAAATATACAGCGTAATGTTATATTTTGAAGTGATATTTTTTACAACCGAGAATATCACAAATCTTCCTTTTCACAAATTCTATTTACATTTCTTTGTCCGATTTTGAGATGTACGGCCATTTCCACATTGTTTTAACAGTTAAAATTTGATCGTTATATTAAGGAATTGTTGACCAATACTCTCAGGTCTCATACCTCGTAATTAATATACGAGTATACATTGTTGACATAAATAACAACAACTAAGTTATAAACCAACTGTCATGTTGCTTACCATAATAACAATATCTTAATCCTCTTAAAATCCTACAATTTATGGTAGGTGCGAGACTATAAAGGGTTCCGTAACTGCCAGTCTCACCGAATCAACAGTAAAAACTCTAAGACACACATACATATCATCTTTAAAATAATTTGACAGATAGATGAATTTTCAATGTAGGATCTTGAATATACGCACATCTTAGTATCAGGTTTAACACAAACGCAGAAAATAATAATATTATATGGGTTTGATGAAATCTTTAATTTATAAATTAACATAATAAAAAAAAATATATGTGATATCTGTCATCCAGGATTGTGGAATATCCTTTGATTCTATATAAATTTATAAGGTTGAGTACATATAAATTTGAGGTTTTGTGATGAAAAGAATACAAAAACTGTCGTAGTTCACAACAATGAGTTTATTCAACATATAGGCTACAAGCGACAAACTACATAAAAAATACAAGCAACACTAAGCAAGCTAACAAGACGTAGAGTCAGGTGGACGATTAAGACCAAAAAAGTGTAAGGACCTAGGATAGATAATAAAACACAATTTTTTATTTTGTACTATCCACTTTTTATAAGTCTAGCCGACCAATGGTTTCGCCTGCTAAGGCAATACTGTAATACAGCCTCGTCAATGCCTTAGCAGGCGAAACCATTGGTCGGCTAGACTAATAAAAAGTGGATAGTACAAAATAAAAAATTGTGTTTTATTATCTTTAAACATGGAATTCCACCAAGAACCATCGGTCTCAACAGTAATGAAAAAAAAAAAAAAAAAAAAAAAAAAAAAAAAAAAAAAAAAAAACCTAGGATAGAGTCTACTGAAAACAATAAGTACTACGGAAGTACGCGCAAAAATACAAAGCGGGGAATAAGAGAGAATATGTAGGTATTGATCTATGGAGGGAGATTTTATGCATGGGGAAAAAATAATTATTTTAATAAAAGAAGATAGGATTTTCTCTTTCATTAAACTTCAAGCATTACTAAACCGGGAGTTTGAGGGACATATGTACTTTAATTGATGATTTTCTTTTTTGTAAATTATTTAGGCATATTTTATAATTACATTAGTTTTGTACGTCGATTGGGAAGTTTTAAATTCTTTTATATAAATTTTTTAATCATGTTTACCTAAATAGGATTAAATGAAAATGTAACACGAATTATTATCTTCTTTAGATGAACATATTTTTTTTAAAGGTTTAAAATATCTAACTCCAAAATATACTTTTAGTATTATATTGTTAATAATATTTCCTTTTTTTTCTTTTCTGTACCTAGAACAATTAACTGGTTTTCCCATTCTGTATTGTTCCTATGGTCATTGCCCAGGCCGGGTATTTCCCTACCCTTCCATTCATTGTATCCAACTCCCACAATCTAGTTTTTAAGGTTCTCCGTTTTTCTTCTTTTTTTTTTTCAGTCTGTAATACAGCCTCGTCAATGCCTTAGCAGGCGAAACAATTGGTCAGCTAGACTAATAAAAAGTGGAAGTTACAAAATAAAAAATTGTTATTTATTATCTTTATTAATATTTCCTCATCTATTAGTATTTGTATTCACCTAAATACACTTTGGTATACCCTCAAATAGCATTAATTTAAATTAATAAAGTTATGAACATTACTTAGATATCTGAAACATAGTTATCATCCCCAATAGTTAGAATCACAATTCTCACTAAACCTAGAGAGTAATAATATTCACCGTGTTATCAACGTATCAGCGTATATATGAATTTCAAGCAAAATTTACATCAAATGAGTGTGGTAAAGGGTAAACATTACAATAAAAAACCATTGTTATTTCAGATAGAAATATGTATTTTTAAATATTATCTGTATATACCTTTGTATTCCGTCGGTATAAAATTGTTAGCTATAAAAGCCTTTATTTAATATAATAGCATCCCCCAACGTTAAGTTATTTAAATTTAATTTTTTTATTGTAAGTAAATTCTAATAGATTACATACATAAATTACCTGTGAGGTTACTAAAATTATGATTATGAATACCATACTTTCATAAAATTCTCTTAAATATAAATGAAAGTTTTAGCATACTTAATTCAACTCCTGTAAATTACTTATTTAGTAATTAAATCTAAAATAATAATAATAATTATATATATATATATATATATATATATATATATATATATATATATATATATATAGAGACTCAATTATATTTTGGCATGTTGAAAAATGATAACTAATTTTAGAGTGTCCTTAAACAGCTTAAATGTAAAATATAATTACATAATTTACTGTAATGTGAAGTGCAATTTATTATAAATATTTTCCTTCTAGTATTTCTCGTTTTGAGTGGACGTCAATTATTCATAGGAAGATTTTATAGTTACCAAAAATAAAACAAATATTTCCTGAAACAATTCCTTTTGTTTAAAATATTATATACTTTTGAAAATCACAGTTTGAAAAAGTAAATGATATTATTATAGAACTCGTTAAATGTAGCATTGATAGCTTCACATGCCCCTTCATTTTCACCCGATGTGATTATACATACGCTACATTGTTCGGGTAGCCTAAACATCAGGACATTGCATATTGCTAACAATAAAATATGCTTAACTATAATATAAATTAAATGCGTATTCCAATTTTCAGTGACATTTTGTTTATTAGAAAATTTAATTTTCAATTTTTAGATAAAAACATTATTTTTGTCAATGTAGGAAGAAGCCGAAATACATTAACACAGTTTATTTAATTGTTTTATCCTGTTAATTATTTATGAAATCATCTGTGTGTTTATGTTTTATTTTATTCTTTTTCATAAAATATGCAACATCGTTTTCTAAAAATTGTAGACGTTTTCGACTTCAATTCAAATGAGAACAACTCTAGATGTAAAATATTTACAAACGAAAATGAATTTTAAATGTTTCGAAGCAACAGTTATCGGACTTACTTGTTGTTATGATCTTATTTAAAATAACTAGTCAGTAGGTTCCTTGTTGATCGAGATCATTATTGCCCAGTGGATTAATGTCGTATTACTTGGCTTACATTCTTAATAAAATAATCTAAGTAAATTACAAATTTTGATATTTATGAATTAACATGAATAAAAAAGTGACAATTCACATGGTTTTAATTACTTTTTCTGTGTGATAACAAAGTATGATTTTGACAGTGGAACAAACCATTGCACATATATATGTGAATGTGAGAGCGTCTGTAGGAATTGTATCAATATTAATGTAAACCAAATGAATGAAAGTACAACCTCCTACAAAAATCACTCCACCTACGCAACACAAACACAAAACCACGTTTTATCACCTCAGCCGACACACGCACACAAAACTCCACTGACAGCGACTTGGTCGTTGGAATGTCGTCTTGTGTTTGTGTTGCACAATTGAAGTGATTTTTTTAGGGGGTTGTGTTTTCATTTATCAAGTTATTGAAGTTTCCACATGAGTAGAGTAGGTCATTACAGTTGTTTTATATAGATCATAAAAATGTAAACCAGTAGAAAATATGCTTTTAAAAAAAATATGATTTCAGTAACACTTATAGATCTTACTGTACCCTCAGGGGCTCACTTTAGTGGGTGACACTCCCGAGGGACCTAGTTGGATCTACACTTTTTCCATAGTCTTGAGTTAAAACCTCCTCTTTCGTCTCTTTTGAGGAATCTTCTTCGCTTACAACACTGGAACTTTTCGAGGGGTAAGGATCTTTATTTTATTCTCTTTTCTCTCTTTTTTTATACGGCAAAGATAACCGAGATTTTTTTTTGTCTATAACAAGAGGGTGGAATGAACACCCAAATAAATATTTTTTTAAGCAATCCGATAATTTATTTTTGTATTAACTCATTATTATAATCAAATTATTGCTTTGAGTTTTCCTAGGAGCAGAAAAACAATCGCTAAATATTATTGCAATATTTTACTTGTTTCTTACAATATCTAGTGGTCTTTCCTTTACCTTATTTTATTTCTTTTTTATAAAGCAAGGAAGAGTAAAAGGTTGTTAGCCTTCAAAATACCACGAAAAAAACTCAAGGTCCCGTCCAGTGTTTAGGTGCACAGCGACATCTGGCAAAATGGAAATTAATAATAAAAGTGATACAACTTTTAATTTCAATAAGATATACAAATCAATTTGTAATTCTACCAACGTCATGCCCATAATACTTTATAGACTAATTAAGTTTAACACAAACATAAAAACAGCTTCATTAAGAGATACTTCTCACAGTTTTCTGCTGCACTGTAAAGGGGGGGGGGTGTCGTAATAATGATGAAGCAACGCTCTAAGCCCCTTTCTCATGGAACGGCACAAAAGATCACAACTTAAGTCCGGAGCATCCATGGCAAATCCTATTATGATTGATTTAACAAATAATTTCCCCCCTCTCTCCTTCATTCAATGAAGGGGAATAATGCTTTGTGTGTTTTAGAGGTGAAAAGGTTTCAATTAAAATTTAATTTTCTTGACATTAGAAGTAAGGAGGTATTATTTTTACTTTCTCCCAACATAATTTATGGTTAAAAGAAATGTAGCAAGCTTTATTGAAATGTATATTATCTGTTTGTCTCTATTTCTACTGAACTAAGGTTTATTTCTTTTTCTTCTTGAAATGGATATGAAATTAGAAAAAAAGGAAATAGGCGTTGGTTGGGGGGGGGGGGGAGGGTTGCTGCCTGTAGTTTTTTGTTATGTTAGTAATAAATAACTTATTTTGATTCCTTTCAAAAAATACTATTGTTTTTATTATTTATTGTGAACTTTGGATCTATATTAAAAAATAACTGTACTAAAAATAAAAACGTATTTCTGTTTTGTTGTTAAAAACATTATCGGTTGTTTTACATTAATATAATTTCTTAATATTAACTAGACCATTGTAATGATAGTATTTTTTTTTTTTTTTTTTTTTTTTTTTTATATTTAAAAGGCAAAAAATTCTGGTTCGTCCATCGTCTTATTATTAAAAAGGGGGGAGAAAATCTAGGACTGATACCTTCAGAGTCGCAAGATAACAAGAGTTTGTCAAGCTGGACCTGAGAGGAAACACAAAAGAAAAGGATGTAACTAAAAACTACACACAAAAAGTTGTAGATCCAGATATGCTTCCTCGGGATTGCCAAATCCGTACTCACTATAATGAGCCCCGGAGGGAAAGGGTGGTGAAAGAGACGACTTTAACTAAGGTCGTTTAAATAGGTTTGATCAATTGTCAATTATGGCACGGTCTTTCTATTATTGTAATTTTGTATAAGTGTTAAGTCGAGAAGATAACGTAAAATAATGACCAATTCATTCTCTCTCTCTCTCTCTCTCTCTCTCTCTCTCTCTTCTCTCTCTCTCTCTCTCTCTCTCTCTCTCTCTCTCTCTCTCTCTCTCTCTCTCTCTCACTCTCTCTCTCTCTCTCTCTCTCTCTCACTCTCTCTCTCTCTCTCTCTCTCTCTCTCTCTCTCTCTCTCTCTCTCTCTCTCTCTCTCTCTCTCTCTCTCTCTCTCTTTCTCTCTCCTCTCTCTCTCTCTCTCTCTCTCTCTCTCTCTCTCTCTCTCTCTCTCTCTCTCTCTCTCTCTCTCTCTCTCTCTCTCTCTCTCCTTCCCGGTTATCTATGAGTTTCTTTCATTAACAAAGTTGAACATAGTTGTGATATTTTCGCATGTATTCTATATTTAAGGATATATGTAGCACAGTGGAATGACGATCTCTCTTTGAATGCAGCGTGAATTAACGGATAACTTTCCGTTGCATTGTATTCTGAAAGGAAGAGGAATTTTTGTGATTGTGGAAAATACATCGATTTAAATCACCACAGAGGAATGTGTTCTGAGATCCATAAATCCACATTTATATTTCATGTTTCTAACAACCTTATTACGGCCTCTATTCTGATAAGATATGAAGATATTCTGATGGTCGGACATGAAGAAAATCACTTTTTTTACTTCCAGAGCAAATAGATATGATATTCAGTTCAAATTTAGTATAAACATATTGTATGTTACGTTTTTCAGTGTACCAAACAAAAAAACTTCTTTTTTTTATAATTTTCAAAATAGCTTTTGTTATTTTATTTTAGTTTTTGTAAAGTTAACGACTTGGAGATATTCGACGTTTAAAGTTTTAAACGGCCGCCATTTTGAAAATTATAAAAATAGTCTATAGTATTTGTAGACAAAGTACATTTGTCGTTGCATACAAGATCCTTACTCTAAATTTGAACTCAATAATTATCTATTTTATTATTATCCAATTTTCGGACATTTGCCATCATTTGTGTGTTAAAAATCAAAACACGACGTTTCGGGAATAAGAATCAATTCCCTTTATCAAGTGACTAAAAACTAAAGAAACATGAAACTAGAAACTAAGCCTATGTAAGAAGTAAAATTAAATAAGAATACCACCAACCTTAATATCTAAGCATGCATCTCAAAGCTACTTTTACTTCTTACATAGGCTTAGTTTCTAGTTTCACGATTCTTTAATTTTTAGTCACTTGATAACGGGAATTGATTCTTATTCCGGAAACGTCGTGTTTTGGTTTTTTAACGCACAAATGATGGCAAATGTCCGAAAAATGTATAATATTAAAATCGAACTTCCATCATTAACAAATAACTTCAAACAGAGAATTATCTCTTTCTCAAGTTACGGTCAGTTTTTGCGAAAAACAAAATTGTGTATTGCGACTAAACTAAAACGAATTCAAAAAAATTACTGAACAATATTAATTTATTTGTATTTGTAGAATCCTATCCTGTATAGGTCTAAATTTTTTGTGGTACTCTGTAGACACGACTACAAAGCTAGTTACGGTATAGCCGACGTCAAGGAAATAGTGAAATACATAATCGTGATGTTCAGAAAACCTGTGTACAAGTGTTTTAAACAAACTTACCTTACTGAATAACAATAAATTTATCATTATAAGGCCTATGAAACCAACTTTTAGATATTAAATTAAGTAATTTGTTTGTATTAGACTGTATGGCCGGGCCGAGTAAGTACCATTATTAGTCCCATCAACTTATGTTTTTATGTTGTAAGTTGATTAATGCAAACTACCACTTTCGAATATTTTTATATTTTTTTAAATACAGAAATATTAATAATTATTCTCACAAATAATAGCAACAATATGAAGATAATTACGCAACAACTTATAATAAATTGATTTATTTAGATTTAAAGACCTGTATTTATTAATATTAATGCTGAGAATGGGAGTAATTTTTTTAAAACTCAAACTTCATTTCTTACTAGGACAAGACAAGAGTTTTACTATCGTATCACGCATTTTATTTCGTGATATTATACTTACTAATACTAAATATAAAGGTATATTCAATGTCATTGATAATTTACAAACGTCTGTAAGAAATCAATAGTAATTTAATGGTTTATTGACGTTAATCCGTGCGTGCTAAGAAATCTCGTTCACAGGCAATTACCATTTCTGACAATGGACACTTACTGTCTCTACATGTATATGAATAATTTCAGTCTTTTCAAACTTTACATAACGAATTGTAAATTGACAGTTCTCGAAGGAGAAATGGTTCACTACAAGTTTTTTTGTTGACTTTCGTATTTGTAACAGAAATTCGATTCACGCAATGGTGTCTTACATTGTCTTTAAGTGTGACAGTGTTTTTAATCGTTAATTTGTAATAGTAGTTCTTTTCTGAAATAGGAAAATGCACTTCATTTCGGAATACTCTGCAGTTTTTTTAAAGACTCGTAGCCTTTTCTCTAATTTAAAGTTAAATAGTTGTTGTCTTATTTTTGTATTTGTTTTTTTGGCCAATCACAGAGCGGCTTAGTAATTAAATAACTGAAAAAGAAATAGATACGAATAAAATTTTAACAAATTTATGTATTTAATACAAAATGAGTCAAATCAAAAGTTGAAACACTGTTGTTCACAAATCAACAATAACTAGATTCTCTTCATGAGTTATAATAAACTTTGTTGTCTAAATAGTATTTACTGAACTAGAAACGTGAAGAGAGCATACTCTGTGCGTGCCGCCCAAGGGTAAAATAACAAAAACTTTAAAAAGTAAAACAAAATTAAAGCTGTTTTTATTTTCTACAGAAATTATAATTGCAACTTTTATCGCAACTATCGTTGTTTTTGCGTTATTTATGTGTAGGCTATAAATCGATTTCGTTTTCGCCAAATAAACGAATAACAAAACAAAAGCATAGAAAAAACATCCTAAACTTTATAGTATAGTCCAAACGAATTGTCAATATTCATTTCTCAGGAAAGGATTCCAAAGTGAAAAGTCATCGGGATTGTTCTATCATCAATAAAGGCAAAGATTATTGTAGTCACGAGGGGCAAACAATAAAACAAATGTTTGCTACTTTCCATTAACAAATTTGTATATAAATGAATTATACAAAAAATGTAAAAACTGTAATCGAGGTATTATCGATTTCTTCTGAACAAAATTATTATTTTTCTAGAGATTTGGATATACATCGAATTTTACCTTAATAATCTTTGGGATAAATATCATTGAATATGTTTGGATTATCGTTTTTTTTTTCAGGTATATGTCTTACCAAAAATATATTTTTAATAAAAATCCTAATTTTAAAAATTGAAATTCTACCTTTGCGACTTCTAACATAGAAACATAATATCTCTAACCGATTTTTTTATCTATAAATAAAAATAAAAATTGGTAAAGAATGTTAAAAAATATTTGTTATTTGAATACAATTTATACACAGACGTATTTATTAATTAGTGATAATTACCGGTACTTCATATTTTTTTCTATGTGTATATATTTAATTAAAAATGCTTAAGTGCTTATCAAATTTCATCAAAATCTGTTAAGTTCTTATCAAAAAATAGTGGATAAAGGTTGTACAATCAGGTGGAATTTTAATCCTACATGTGGAATGAACGTGTACAAAAACGTTATAACAAAAAGAAAACGTTTCAAGCTACAAAAAAGGTATATATTTAATTTGTAAACTGTATTATTCAAAATAAACAAATAGTGTATGTTTGATTACCAAATAGAGACCACCTCATATGAATTGCGGGTTTCGTGGGTTTTTTTATGAGTGTAAGTAAAATGTTGTGATTCCTTTAGGCCACTTTAGTTGTTTAAAGGTTTGTGAGAAATTGTTTAAAGGCGAAAAACCTCTAGGACATAATCACCCTATAAAAAAATGAGGAATAAAATATAAAATAAGGACCTCTAGCCCTTGAATTTTTTATTATCGCTAAGGTTTGTCTAAGGAAACTTGATAGGAGAGATGAAAGAGCAGGATCTACCACAAGACAACATAATAAAATATGTAGATCCAGCTGGGACCCTCGGGATTGACAATCCCGAATTCACTATAAGTTTGGTCGTGAGAATTAAATTTTGAACTTATTTAAAAAATTTTAATAACGGCCATAATAAAAAGCATTGAGTTATAATTTTCTGAACCTTTATGCAAAGTTTCAAAGAACACTTATAAAAAAGTATTGTCACTTGTTTCTAAAAGTTTCTAAAGCTTGAGGATAAAAGTAAAAATTAATGTAATTGTATGAATTTCATAGAAGGTAATATTATCAAATTATATATAAAGATTTTTATTAAATTTTACTCAAATGAGAAAGTTTAAACTTAAATTAAAGCAATGTTCGAATTTAAAAATGTATAAAAAAATACTTATCGCATTTTTTTTTTTTTTGAAAATACAAAAGTGACACTGAAAGGATTTATAGTGGTATTTTCCTTAATACTTATTACATTAATAAATATTTTTATATAGTATTTATATTGTATCCACAAACATACATACATACAGAATGTCGTTGACAGTTCAGTTTTGTAGAAACAACTTTTCCCATTTAGAAGTCCATAACTAATAACAACAACTCGATAATTCTCTTTTTTCTTTTTCCACGATGACATAACTTTCTCTATACTAATCGTATATGTAAGAAAGTAGAAGAAAGTCATTTATATTAACAGACACAATAGAATATTTACCAAGTAGTTTTACTTTCATCTTCAGCCGTTAAAACATTAAAGAAGGAGAAAGGACAAAAGAGCTTTCCACCTATGATAATTGCAGAGTGTTGTAAAGTGCATGTTACAGACCGTTTCACTTTGTAGTCGTGACCTTGTCTTATTTGCCTAATGTTATATACTTTGGAAGGACCGCTTGTTAAAGTTTAATGTAAGTTAGTGAAAACACGTAGCTGGAATTATTGTTGTATACTGTGAAACTACCCCCTTCCACTCTTTAAATATAAAGAAAGAATTGATACCGTTAAAATATAAATATGGAGATTTTCCTTATTAAAACTTCTGCATCAAAAAAATCATGAAAATGATTGTCTTTATACGCTTGTGTAAAATTCATGCTTCATTTAGAAACTAAAGTTACAACATTATAATTTTCTTGAAATGATTTTGGTTAAGTTCAAACAATAATTATCTCCTAAAAACTAATTATAACGTATTTATCATTGTTACCCTGATAGAATCCAGCTTTATCTACACCATTTTTATATTATATCTCTCTCATTTATCTTTCTTAACAACCTTCACTTGACCACTTTTGTTCTTTTCCGAGTTTCACTCATAAATTGTTAATAAGGATTAGATAGTATATTTATTTTTGTAGCTGCCATAGTGCTTACAACTGACGGGCGACATGTCGAGAATCACTTTTTTTGGTTACTTCAGACTATAAAATGTGAAACCAGTCAAAAATATGTCGAAATATTTGGTATAACCAAACATCCTTCTTTGTACACTGGGTATGAAATAGTGACGGATATAAAATCTTCTAGGCTTTATTTTATACTAAATCTATCAAAAACTGACATATATCCTAAAATTGTATTTGGTTCTCTACCGTACTCTCATGTTCGAGATCTCCTATGGACATGCCAGAGCAGCGGTTGATACGCGGATACGGGAGGGGATGAATAGGGCCTGGACGAATTCAACTACAAGTAGACTTGCAAAGAGGCTACTTAGACCAAGCAAGAAACATGCTGAACAGCTCATCTCTCTTAGAAGGGATAACATGAGGTGGGTGGTTGGGCTCATAACGAGCCACTGTCACCTCAGAATACATCTACACAGGATAGGGATTGCTGCTGACAATACTTGCAGGAAATATGGTTTGGCTGAAGAGTCCGCAGAACACATTATCTTAGAGTGTGAAGCGTTAGGACGAGCCAGGCTATACTTTCTAGGTTCTCCGGGGAAAGAGATGGAAACCATCCTAGATAACCCTATTGGTAGTATCTGTTCCTTCATAAGGATGACGTGTATTACTGATTGGGTGTAGGAAGGAAATTGGGGCGGCAAAAGATCTCTAGGTCGACGCCGGTGAGGCCTCTGAAGGAGGCTTTCACAGCCCAGAACAGAAAACAAATCGTACTCTCAAACGAAGTTGTTGCTCGTACCAAAATATGAAATATAAACTAGACATTTCGAAGGGCCGGGTGTGTTACTTTATCATATTTTTAAACATTCTAAAGTGAAACTACTCCTTGAGCTACTAAGTTAAAAATATTTAAAGTAAAAAATAAATATGGAATCGTAAGTTAAAAACCTGAGCAGGAATTAGAGAACCTATTTAAGTATAATTTACATTATATTTCTATCCATTTCACAAAAAATGTACACAGAGTAAAAATTATAAAAAACTACTTCTGCGTTTTTTACAAACACATTATATTTTATTATTAATATTTTACAAAATGTAAGTATTAAATTATGTCCACAAAAATGAATCACATGTTTAAAATGTTAACATAACAGATAATTTTGCGTGAGTTAGCAAACCATCGCCCAGTGGGTGTTCATTGAAAGCAGAATCCTCAGATCTCTAACATAAACAACTTCCCAATCCCAGTGCAGATGTATCTTCTTGACCTCTTCTTTCCTACTCATTCTTTTTCTATTAATCCCAACCCTAAAGTAACATCTGAGCGTACACTTGAGGCTACTTGGTGACCTCCCACAGTATCTACCCGATCACAGCCCTGGTCGTGTGGACCATACTTTTCTCAGCTGTTCATTATAGAAATATAGTAAGAGAGAAATGAAAAATAGCCAGGATATCACTGCAACTCAAAGTGTTGATAAAATGGAGCATTACTTCCGCGATGGTTATCAGCATGGATACTTCTCCACTTCGTCGTAGCCTAACCTAACCTAACCTAACCTAACCTCACCTAACCTAACCTAACCTAACCTAACCTAACATAACCTAACCTAACCAAACCTAACCTAACCTCACCTAACCTAACCTAACCTAACCTAACCTAACCTAACCTCACCTAACCTAACCTAACCTAACCTAACCTAACCTCACCTAACCTAACCTAACTTCACCTAACCTAACCTAACCTAACCTAACCTAACCTAACCTAACCTAACCTCACCTAACCTAACCTAACCTAACCTAACCTAACTTAACCTAAACTAACCTAACCTCACCTAACCTAACCTAACCTAACCTAACCTAACCTAACCTAACCTAACCTAATCTAGTAGAGAAAGGTCAAACAGACCACTCGGAAGCAATCGCACTCCTGAAGAAGTACTCAACAAAGAGAAGAAGACAGGTTAGGAACATATCTCTCCCGCTACAAGGAAAACTTAGGCCACAGATTGATGGCCCACTGAGAACAGGTCTTACTAAGGTAGGGGTAATTTGAAATAAAAAAACGATGTGACCTGTGAATCCTGCTTGAATAGACCCTACACCATCTATAGTCGAATGCGATGCAGATATGAACAAAAGGGTTAGAAGTCTGTGAGTGTAACAGATTGAAGTAAACCTATCCTTAACGCCCCTTCATGTGTTGCAATTCTAAAAGAGTTAGGGTTGGAGGGGTAACCGTCTTAGAAGAAGTATGAAAGCACTCTATAGATACCACTACTCTCAGATAATGCAATGTCACACTGACCTTCAGCTTATTTACTGGTCCCACATTACAATGAACTATTGTGAGACATGATGTATGTATGCAGCCTGATTATACTGACACTTAGTTAATGATGCAGTGTAACTAACCTGACAATTGTTAATGATTCAATGATTAAACTACTCAAAACGGAGTTTGAAGTCCATTGTAGTAAAAAAACAATAATTGGTTCTATTTTTAAACAATCAAAAATTCACTACAGGCGGCATTGTTCTTGTAAGCACGATGTTGATTAATGTAATAATAATTGGGATACAGCAAGCTCTCAAATAACAACAGTATACACTCCTACAGCAATACGTTGGAAATACAAAAATTGGTAAAATGAAAAAAAAATTTAATTGCATTAAGTTCGAAACAGATTTTTTAGATTGTCCGATAAACATTATTAACCTTCAAATAACGTCAAAGTATTCTTGAAATGGAAAAATGAATATTGAAAATACTACATGATTTATCACAAACACTTGCATTCCTTTCCCTGCCTCTTCACGCCAATCTACAATTACAATACGAGTTTCAACAGTTTCTGCAAAACACATTCATTATATGTTCAACTATGAAGTCTGCCCAGATCGTAACACTAGCTTTATTATTCAATTATTTAGTACCTAATTATTTCTAAACTTGTTTAAGTTACTTTCACTGTTCAGACATCTGTATATCGGATTTTAGAAAGCAGACTCAGAATCTGGCACGACTTCATATAATCTAAATGTAGGATCTTCAAATCGCAGTCCAATATAACAAATTAATTGTTATAATTTATTTATTATAAATTTCTGATGGAGCCATTTCATTACTTTTAGATCCTCCCTTTTCTGATTAAGGTATTCTGTGGTGGATTTAGATTTTGCTTAGTGATTTTTACAAGAGATAACGTGGGTATTTAATTTATTCTATCAATAATTTAATTTTTCGTCACTGTAATCATGTACAAAATATTTATTTTAACTTAACGAATGTAAAATTCTTTTAAACCACCATTTACAAATTGTTTATTCATTTACTTGGAACTACATCCCCGAATGGACTTTAACTTCCAGTTCGTCTCCATTCCCCTTTACACTATATCTCTCACATAATTTTCTAGTGCGTATATTGCTTTCGTCTTCCTCTACATCCTGTATTCATCTTTCCTTTGGCCTTCCGCGGTTCCTTCTTCGACTATTTTTGTTTTTTTCTTTTGTATTCCTTCTTCGCCCAAACGGCCACATGTCCTAACCGCCGAGACTACAAATCTCATTTTGTCTTTCCTCTGGAGTAAATTTGCAAATTGTTACTCTTGCCAAAATGTTTACAAGTTTTGAGAATAACTATATTTAAAATGATGATTGTTATATAGCTTAAAATCGTTGATGAACGGGACAAATAACTTCAGATCCTAATAATTATAAAATTAGAATACCATCACAATTTTTTAAAATTATTTTATTATGATGATTCTCCTACTATAAAAATAATCATCGATTTAATCAATAGTTATATTTCAAGTCTATATACACAAGGTTTATATAATATTTGTCCTAACTTTGAGATGTGATTTAGGGGATCAAAATAAAGATAAAGGTTTTGAAAACGCTGTTTGTAGAACATGTTTTGGTTATTACGTAAACAAATGATCACAAGAAATTATTAATATTTTAAATCGAAATTTGGTATTCAACTTTTTGTATTCTAAGTTTTAGCAGTATTATATATATATATCACGAATCAAAACTGTATCTCATAAGTTTTCAAATTGCGGCCGTTTTTTTATAAAGTTGTTGGTTTTAGAGGTATTCGATATTAAACATTTCAAACTGCCACCATTTTAACAATTTTTAATATAATGTTTAGATTTTTGGTATACTGGTAATTTAATCATTTTTAACGTTAATATTTTTTTTTTTTCAAAACAAAAAAGTCGAAATACTGATAACGATATCTTTTCGAACATATACTTATAGAAAAGTTTGTCTTTATTTTTGTCAAAAACTGGCTAAATTCAACTTCTGATCCAAACGGATTTTCTTTTTTTTAATCCGTCGATGTTATCCAAGGATATAAACATAAAATATTTCTACAGAGATATATCCAAGGTTAGTTGTCAGTACTGCATTTCTTAGAATCTCTCTTATTAATTAATCTTCTTGTTAGTTACTGAAACCAGAGTAATTTCCACTGTTGTAAGAATATTATCATGAAATGCATATTATTATTCTTATCTTCTTGGCTTGTAGACCTTTATTTACTTTCTAAAACTATCTAGACACAAACAGATTTGTTCTATGTAGTCTGTATAGTATATACATTGAGCAGTTGTCACTTTGTAACTTACACACTTACGTTGCAGACTCTGAACTCAACAACAATTCTAACGTACAATGCAATACATCACTATTGTTTGCGCTACAATCATTTGGATTGTTCAGACAAACCAGAAAGGATGAAGGTGGTAGATTTCAATATACAGACCAACACTTTTTTGTTTTTTCATTTTGTTTTTGTCAGCACTGTCTTATAGAAAAACAAAGAAAAGAACATAGCGTAGAGTTCTGGCACTTGAAAACTGTAATATTACCAGGGTAGAGAGAACACGAATTGATCAATAAAAATATGATAGAAGAGTTGAGAAAGAATAATTTAACGCAAGACGACATTAAAACTAAATCTAGCGACAAAATGGATTCCTCGTGACTGCCACGATCTATAAATAAGCCCAGAAGCCAATTAGTATGTACTGATTTATTGCAGAGTAAAACAAAATTATGATCACCACTGATTTAAACAAAAAATAAAACCAATCTCTGGTTTATCAAAATATTAAAAAGTATATGTTGCTATATACATACATACTTACATATAATAACTTACATATGGTATATATATATATATATATATATATATATATATATATATATAAAACACCACTTATTAATTTTTTACTACTAAATTACATAATTATGAGTTTAATTTAATTTATTAAAAATATTGTTAGGATATACCAAATATTTGCAAAATATTTATGTATATATAGTAAATTAAATAAACTCATAATTATGTAATTTAGTAGATAAAAATAGTGGTATTTTTTCTTAACAATAAAAATTCCTTAGTCCAATTATTTGATCATTTGTTTTGTTTTAATTTTAATTCTTACTTGTTCTTTAAAGACAAAACCTCTCTAACACCATCGTCTTATAAAAATAGGAAGAAAAAAACGTACAACAAAGATCCCTAGGCCTTGAATAGTCTAATAATGTCAGGGTCGGAACAGAACAAGAGTTGGTTTGAAAGATCTGATAAGAAACATTAAAGAGTGGGATCTAAACCATGATAACATTAAAAAAGATCTACAATTCATCTAGGATCTCTCGTGATGTCAATGTTCTATAAGTGAGCCACCAAGAGATTTTAGCTTTTACTGATTAAATAAATGATCACACAGTAAAACGTAAAACTATGAAACTGCAAGGAATCTCTGGTTTATAATTAAAAATCGAAGACAAGAAGGAGAGACACCGAACAGATGAACGAGGTAGATTCCTACTTATAACCTTGGAATATATATCCCCTTTGAACACCATCGTCTTATGAATAAACGGAAGAATACAACACACAATAAACACCACCAACCCTTGAATACTCTAATATCGTAGGGATAAAAAAAAACAAGAGTTGGGGACGGGTTGTAGCACAAGATGACATTTTATAAAGGTCCAGATCCACCTAAGATCCCTTGTGAGTGTCACCGACGACGTTTAGCTTATGAATGCACAGTAAAACTTAAAATTATGAACATAGTTGCAGAATATGTAAACAATATATTAAAAACAGAGACACCAGTACAAATGATTGAGGTGTAGTGTTATATAGAGACCTATCAGTTTGTATTATTATTATTTAATTATTATTTCAAGAAATCTCTCAGTCATATTATTTTCTTATAAATAACAAGAAGAAAATGCCTAAAAATAAAATCCCTTAGTCGTTCAACACTCTACTACCGTCAGGGTCGGAAGAGAACAAGAGTTGGTCAAGAGACACAGTTGGAAATTATGAGACTAATGTTACGCAATACTACATCCATAAAGGTATAAACCAACTACGTGATAACGGGAAGCATTAAAACATTGTGGTGATGTATGGTAGTTGGAACTCTCAGATTAACCAGTCACTTAACTATAGTATTCAAAGCAGCACTTAACAGCACCTTATGTGAATGTTTACAACGTTTTAATATCAACAGCGTATGTTGAACAAATGTCTTCCGCTCTCTTACTTACCTGAAGATCCATGTTTTGCTTAAATTAGGATAAAAGATTATTTTTATACTATTAATTTTAATTTTCTCACTTTAATGTATTAAAAGAGTTAAAAATCGATGTCTGTTTCTTCGCATAAGTGTCAGTTTTTGGACTTTTTGTGCTATTAGTTGCGACATTTCTCGAAAATTTGATCAAAATTGTAATTTGGAAAAAATGAAAATTTTTGTTTTGGTCCTAAGACTGCTACCCAAAATGTTTTTGGTAAGCCAGAAATGAAAAATCAAAATGTTTGAAATTATTATCAAAATAAACCATTGAACAAACAATTACTGATATCGTCCTAGCCTTTAGGATACATCTTACTATACAGTTGACAAATTACAAACTATGAAAACATTACACATCACCTGAATCAGGCTCTCGAAACCGATATATCTAAAATTTACCACCAGAATATTTCATATATTCCGAGAAACTAAAAAGAAATGTTCATACATTGAAATATGTATCTAAAGCTTAACTTATAACCCCACTTGAATAACAAAACTTAAATTTCTCTCTGCGGATTGTAGAGATGTTTACAAATCATTTTTATCAAAAATTGTTCCACTAATCAAAATAAATATATTAAAAAATGGTCTTTAAAAATCATTATGTACATTAAGTAGTAACGGAAGAAATTTAAAAATATTTATATATAAATATTTATTTTTTGAATGGGTGACATTTTACAAAAGACACAAAAAAATTTCATTACAAATTTTTGATCTTACAAGAACTGATCTTGATTACTGTTTTAAGAATATTTTTTATCAGCTCAGTTTTTATCTCGAGGGTTGTATTCGTCATATTTTTTAAAATTTTATTGAGAGTTCCTACTTACTAAATAGTCCTACAAAAAATTTAATTATTTGAAAATGTAGATTTTCCTTCCATTCCGTAAAGTTTCAACTAGTTTTTTTTTATGAAAAAGGTTTGGTTGTATACCAAAAGTTGTTTTAGGGTCCGTAGATAAAATCAAGAAAGCTTATAGTTTGACGTTCGTGTCTATCCATTTGTCTGTCTGTGAGTAGCTATAAGTCTACACAAAGAAGATCATAAATTCCTTATATTACAAACTTGCATTTATATTCTTTATTTTTGTCCCACATATAGGAAAAATATAGTGGTGAAATAAAAATTACCTGACGGTTCTTAAGGGACAAAAAGTATGGAGTAGAATTTTATTTCTGGAAAAATTATGTGTGGGGTATCAAATAAAATAATTCGATTTTCAATATTACACAAATGGTAATATCGTGTTATATTCATCGTCCCAGAGAATAAGCGAAATATTTAATTTTGATTTCATTTTAACATAAACCACTACAAAATTAAACAATAGGAAAAGTCAACAAAGGGTCAACGTATATAACAGGGCAGCATTGTGTAAACGCAGAATCAACAAACCTCAATTGCTAAAGTAATCATTAGTTTAGTGAGCAGTGAGCAGCGATGAAGTGTGCCTTGTTTAAACAATGTTTGGATAATGTGTGTGAATGAGAGAGACTTTCTACCGGCCTGGATTTGGAGTACCGGGTCATGCAAGCTTCGGCCTTGCCAGCATAGGGAGCCAATGTGGTGAATCGGGTGAAATCTACCTGACATCATCAGGAAACTGGTTTTGTGTTTAACTAAGTGGTAAAGAGAAACAGGTTTGTGAGGGCCAATTGTCAAGTTTGATGTTCTCAATAATGAATTGCTTCTCCTCTCGCCTGCCCGGGACTAAACGGTTTGTTCGCTGCAGAGTGACATCATGTTAGCACTTTTTATCCTAATTGTTTACTTGAGTACTTAGGTATTTCAGTAATGGGGTTTGTATGTTCATTTTGTTAAACAATATGATTATTTTGACAACAATATTTTCAATTCCGTATATAATACGAGACTTCATTTGATACTAATAATAATTTTCCTAATTATATTAATTTCTATTCTGTTATATAAATATAATAATTCATTTAATAAAATGTTATTTTTCTCTCTTTACTGTACTACATTTAATTTGCAAATATTATTCATAATATACAAATTTATTCGTTTATAATGCTAATTATTCTACTAACTTCATTTTGCGTTTAATCTGCTCATCTTGTTGATTAATTTTGTTTATAATCTAATAATTCATTTGCTAATTTAAAAAAAAAATTATTTAGTGCAATTTCGTTCATTTCCTGATACTTTCGATCAATTTTATTTATAATATGAAAATTCGTTGGAATAAACTGTTTATTTGTTCTTCGTCATTTTGTTATTTAATTTGCTCATAATGTTATGAATATGAATGTATTGATTTCAAAAATAAATATTCCATACATCGCTGGTTGTATAAAGCATATTCAAATCAGTCAAAATCTTTTGATACAACATAACTTTAACAAATTTTCCCAACTAATTGTAACTTTCACTAAAATTATTGTTCGCTATCTCACAAGATGATTAAATGATATTTGCTCAAAGCAGACTCTAACGATTCTAATGAAATTTATCTTAAATATAGACTATGAAATAAAAATTAAAGTATTGGTTAACATCATCCCACAATTTCTAGTTCAATAAAAGACTAACAGAAAGACAGAATTCTCTAAGAGGAAACAATTTCCTTAAGCATTTCTGTAAATGTCTGATGAAATATGAAGAAAAAAGGAAATAATACCCACTAAGGTATTAAATTTACATAATAATAAAATTATAATTCCGGGAATAATTTGAAATCAACTTTTAAATAAACAAATAACTTTGACTACTTTGAGTAGCGTTTCACCATTTGCACAAAACTTCTAATCTTTGTGTTATCCAATTTAAGTAGTTTAAAATAAGATTAGCGTTCTAACAAAGAGTTTCTATAGCAAAGCTTTGTTTTCGTGGTCTATAGAATATGAAAATGTTGATTCAGCGTGTTTGCATAGTCAGAAAGTAAAAATGGACTTAGAAATTAGTAAAACATTAGCGTTGAGATATTAAAACAACTTGTGCAAAGTTATAATTACCAATTTAAATTAAAAGTGTGTTTACGATTTTTGGTTCATAAAAATCTTTATTTGGTATAACCCTATTCAAAAACAAGTTTTGACAATTAAAATTGTCACCATCAGATCTGTCCAATAGCTTTGTATTTAAAAATATAAAAGAATCAATGTCAATAAAAAACACAAAACACCTAAATTTATATATGTATTTTTTTGTGTATTTCATATGTTGCTTATTGTTGTATCTTAATAAATTACCAAGAGTATGATGATAGTTTTAATTGTCGAAACTGGTTATTTAATAGGATTACTTCAAGTAAGGACTGTGACAGACCGTAAAATGTCTCGTAACTTATTATTTTAAAAAATCCTGGTTGTTAGTAATATAAAAATGTCCTAATTTAAAGTAGAATATAATTTACATAATTTAATAACCATGAAGTGATACCAACACTAATATTCTGTAACAAAAAATAACAATTTCTGTTATAAAAATATAGATTTTTAGATTGGATTTACAAACAAAATGTAATGTTCGGACGGCTGAATATTCATCGTAAACTATATTTCTATGAAGTGACCGTGCTGGGCAGATACTATGATGGTGACAATAAACTTGTTTTTATTTAACAATATCTACTAGCTTTCAATAAGACCCAGTAAAGTACTAGTTTTTAATTTTGTATTTATTTATTAATTAACATAAATTAAAGTTAATATGGTAAATAGTTTGATTCCTCTATTTTATAATTTATTTTACTTTTTATAAAATTCTAGACAGGTAAAGAAGTTTATTAATAAACTACTACTTTTTATACAACTTTTATAAATTATTTGTTGACTTATTTATTATTTAACATTACTGCTTTTAAATAAAAACTGTATGCCTAATAGAACTGTAGTGTATATTAATATTTTGATCAAAGAACCCTTTTAGAGCGAAGCACCACATTTCTCTGTCTTCCTTTCGTATATTGTGTTAAATAAAAAATAATATCTAACATTTACAAAGAATATTTCTTTGTTCATCTACACTACGTTTAAAATTCAGTTGTATTACCACATAACTGATATGCCTATAATAAAAAAATGTATATTAAATGTTGAAACAGAACTACACATAAGATAGACTTTGTCCTTAACTATTATGAAACTTGCCATTACTATGATTTTAGGGAATAATATTACTGAATAACTACAAATTAAATTTAAGAAAAAAACTTTTTGTTTAAACAAATGGAGAATTAAAAATTATAATTATGATATATAATCATCAATTTCCAATTAAATTAAAGATTGACATAATAAAATGTCAGTTATCTACTGCAATGTAAATTAAATACATAGCATCTGTGACTGTATGTTCCTGATATGTTGGAATATCCTAAATGTTATACATTTATTGTAATTACCCCCCCCCCCCACACACACTTCTTCTGTCATCTAAATTGGGGTTAATACCAATTATACGACTTAAGAAATGTTTTCCCTTCAGATTTTTGTTTATTCTATATAAATAAAAATTACGTTTCTTTATTAGATAATAAGTTAAAAGGAAATATACATTAAAAAACACACATGATAAATTTATATACAAAATTCATTAAATATAATTATTCATATTTACAATAAGGTGTACATACAATTGAAAACATTGCTATCGACAATCCAAAATTATTCGCAACAGTGCTCCAACTAAAGTAGCAAATCTTGGCACAGATTACGATAACAGAGTTATCCTTCTCATATAACTTAACTAACATAAATAAATTACAATGAGCATTTTTTGTGTGTCTCTCAGTACAAAACATACAAAATAATCTTAATATTCAAAATTAGAAATGATGTTTGTAAAACTACAAACATATCTAATCGTACGAATAAAGTTATAAATTATCACTTTGTAAAATTCAATATACTTATAAATTTAAAATACTTGTCTGTTAAATTTAATTTTAATGCGTTGTAACCAAAACTATATTATTTTTATCTGTATTATTTATTTCTAAAACTAGTCTTTGTTTAATAAATATATTTGTAATTGCGAGATATGCA
The DNA here is from genome assembly GCA_963513935.1 of Aphrophora alni. NCBI lineage: Eukaryota > Metazoa > Arthropoda > Insecta > Hemiptera > Aphrophoridae > Aphrophora > Aphrophora alni. Next base: position 149,022,867 of record OY740768.1, read on the forward strand.
ATCATTTACCAACTTTCACAAGCGCAACATCATTTGATGTTGAACAACCTTGGTTTAAAATTTCTCTTGGTGAGAGGAACTAGGGGTCAAATCGTGAACTTGAAAACATTCACCAGCTCCTACTTATATAATATATATATATATATATATATATATATATATATATATATATATATATATAGCACAAAACATGTAGGACAAATACATATTCATTATGATATATTGCAATAGTCTGAAATAAATTTATAACAAGTCATAGAATTAATAAATACTGAATTACTTATTTTATAGGTGTTGCTTAGTAAAAATAGAAACATTCATTTAAGTCCCATAAAAAATTAATCACAAGTAATAATCACATTGTATGATTATGATATTTTAGTTCAGAATAATAACGTTAAGGTATAAATTTTGTTTACTCGTCGTAAACGTATTTTAGAAAACGTATAATTTACTGGTAATATTTTAAGAACATATTACATACTTGCACAGTATACGCGTTAAAAATCACGTCTCCAATTGTCAAAAGCTAAATCTATCATGACGAGATTTTAGTTGAATTATTCGCTTCAGTCGTTGCGATGGTGCTAGCATTGACTGTTACTGGTATATTACTTGATGCAGATCCACTTAAATCTCCATAAATATACTTTACATCTGGAGAATTAAACATAACGTAACTTCCTTGTGATTCACCATTTGAATCTAATAAGTTATTTTTGGGGTCTTCTTTGGTAGGATCATCTGTTATTTGTGTACAGTTCTTTGAGCGGTTGTGTTGACTGTTAAAATATAACGCGACGCCATTTCTTGCGAATTTAGAAGAAAACGAATCAACATCTGAAGAAGGTGGTGGTATTTGCGATGGTCGCACTTCAATTTCAGGTGAATTTTTAGTACTTTTTATATTTTCAGACGAACTTGCTATAACTTCTCCTGTCGTGACGGAACCTTGAGGTATACTGTCTTGTTCTGACCGGTACTGAACTTGCACAGCTGAAGTTGCGGCGGTGTGAAGAGGATCAATTGATCCGTACGGAAGTTGATCGTGATTTATTTGCACGTTAGAAGGTCCTTGTTGTTGTTCGATTGCTGCTAATATATCCTGAAGAAGGCCGTTTGATAACACCTGATCGTGGGAGATAGAACCATCTGATCCAGAATTTCCTCCAGCTGATTGTATTTGTAGAGTATAGCTGCCATGATTTCCTTGTACAGGAATGTTTTGTACACCACCTTGTCCACTAGGTATTTGCTGCTGATACTGTTGATGGTTGTGCAGTTCAGATAAAGAACTGGATGATTGTTGTCCCAGTGATGCTAAATCAATTGTCTGTGATGATGTAATATCTTGTCCACTTAACCCTAGAGATTGAATTATTGATTGAACATCTGGTGCACCAGACTGTGAATTATCCCCATGGATTATGTTACTATTCTGATAACTAACTGCGGGTGGTAAATTACTCCTTTGTTCTTCTGCGTGAGCGTTGAAATTTTGAGATGGTCCTGTTATTCCATTGTCAGTGTTATGTTCTTCGGAAGGGCCAGTTAAACCGTTTGGAATTGCGTAGTTTATTGATGTTTGTGACGGGGCACCATAATTATTAGATAAATCTAAAGACTGAACAATGTTACCACCTGGAATCAAAGGCAGTCCATAATTAATACCAGGAGCAGAGGGTACAGCGTAACCTCCTAATAGGCCATCTATTCCGCCACCGCTATTAATGCCTTCTGGAGGCGATAAGTCAACAGATAAGGATGGTGTTATCTGAAATGAGTTATCCTGACCTCCATGTGTTTGTTGATTGTAATTTTCTCCAGTATTTTCGTTTACAGGTTTACTTACTTCTGGTACACTTGGCGGAATATAAGTTCCTCCTTGATAAGGACGCCCTTGACCAGTATTTTTGTATTCTGCTGATTGTGAAATTGCTTCTAATAATCCTTTTGGAACAGGTTCTCTGAACTTTACTGGAACTTTAGGTTGAAGATTTGGACCTTCGATTTGTTGTCCTGATGGAACACCGTATGATAAGCCTGGATTTGATACTCCTAGCGTATTACTTTCAGGTACTCCATAGGAACCACTAGGTATTGGGAAGTCCTTAGGAGGAGAAATATTTGGTGGTGGAGTTCCACAACAACCACTTATTGGCACTCCAAATGTTCCAACTGGTGTATCCTCCGGAGCACCATATGACGTACTAATCCCTGGTTCAGCAAAAGGTCCACTTGATCCTCCAAAAGATCCTCCACCTGATGGTGGTCCATAAGAATCAGTTGGGGGTGGTGGGATTCCATAAGATTGTGAGGGACCTGATGAATGTAATCCATTGGATGATGGAAGAGGAGGTCCGTTATATGAGCCAGTTGGTGGAGGTGGCCTGAATGATCCTCTTGGTGGTGGCGGAGGTCCACCGTAAGAATTACTCGGTGGTTTAGGTGAATTAAAACCACCTGGAGATTTAGGAGGCCCGTAACTATTACTAGGTTTTGGTGGTCCATATGAGTTACTTACTTTAGGAGGCCCATAGGAGTTTTTAGGATGGTGAGGAAGTGGAGGAGGTGGGCCATTGTATGATCCACCACCGGTGGGTCCAGAAGGTGGGGGTCCATATGAATCTGTTGGCCGCTTTGGAGGACCGTACGAATCACTTGGTGGCGGTCCATACGATTGACTTGGAGGTGGAAATGAGTTTCCTGGTCCAGAAGAGATCTGTGGAGGACCGTATGCACTTGATAAACCATCTCCACTTGAAGAACTATGTCCACCTGATGTGCCTAGTCCACCTGATGAACTATGTCCACCTGATGAGCTGTGCCCACTGGATGATATTCCACCTCCTGACACACTAAATGACGAAGAATGAATACTAAAAGCATCTCCTCCAGATGCCAGTGGCACTCCATATGATCCACTCGGCGATACTGGCGGTGCTCCATAAGAACCACTAATTGCTCCAAGGTTATCTAGACTAGTCCCTCCAGATATATCATTTACTCCTGAAGCATGTTGAAACTGAGGAGCTGGACCACAACATCCATTATCTCCGCCAAATGAATTGTCATGTCCAGAATTTCCAAATGAGCTGCTATCTATGTGCTGACCACTATTGAAACCTCCAATGTCTGTTACTCCAAGTAAAAACCCACCGTCCCCATGACTTTGTGCTAAATCTCCATGTCCTGATGAACTACCCCCTGAAGGTGCGCCATAAGCCTGTCCAGGTATTGGAGGTGGAGGTCCATCATAAGGTCCATTCAATCCACCATCTCCATTTCCACCATGATCTGGAGGTCCGTAACTATCTGAAGGAGCATTATTTCCGTGTCCACCAGTTGAAATTCCTGGAATAGGTTGCCATCCATCGTATCTTATATCAGGAGGTGTAGGTGGAGCTGGTACTCCAGGTGGTCCGTGAGGTCCATTCGATGGTGGACCATATGACGGACTGGGTTTTCTTAAAGGACCCGATGGTGGAGGTCCATATGAAGTACTAGGTGGTGGTCCATGAGGTGTAGGAGGTCCGTAACTATCACTTGGTGGAGGATGGAAAGATTGTTTTGGTGGCCCATATGTTTGTTTAGGAGGTGGACCATAAGACGGTCTTGGAGGTGGTCCATAAGAGTGTTTTGGTGGCGGTCCGTAGGATGGTTTAGGAGGAGGCCCATAGTTAGGCTTAGGTGGAGGGCCGTATGAGTTAGAAGGTGGTTTTGGAGGACCGTATGAATCAGATGGTGGAGGAACTCCATATGATGGTTTTGGGGGGCCGTAAAATGGTTTTGGTTTTCCTGGCGGAGGACCATATGCTGGCTTTGGTTTTGGCGGAGGTCCATAGTTATCAGATGGTGGTCTGGGTGGTGGACCGTAAGATACAGGTGGAGGTCCATAAGAGGGTTTCGGAGGTCCGTAAGAAGGTTTTGGTGGTCCGTATGAAGGTTTGGGAGGTCTTGGCTTAGGTGGTGGTCCATATGATGGCTTTGGTTTCGGCGGGGGTGGCCCATATGAGTCAGTCGGTGGTCGAGGTGGTCCGTACGAATCAGTCGGTGGTCGAGGTGGTCCGTAGGAATCTGACGGGGGTCTAGGTGGTCCGTAAGAATCGGATGGAGGTTTTGGTGGGCCGTATATTGGTTTTGGTCCATTAAATGCTGTCGAATCTGGCGGAGGATTATAGGAATCTTGTGGTAGACCATATGAATCGGAAGGTATGGGTGCCCCATAAGAGTTGCTAATTCCTCCTCCAGACGGCGGTGGAAGGAGATCACCTGGGAATGGAGCCTCTCTTCTGTTTACTGTCTCTGTGTTTGATGTATCTGAATCGGTAGACTTCTTCTGGTTAACAACAGCGTTAACATTACAGACAAGAAGCAACACCCCCAGAACTGTGGTAACACACACCTGCAACAAACAATATCAAACATTAGATGTTGTTGAACAATTAAGGCACAAACAAGTGGATAATATTCTAAAATTTATGCAATTTTTCAAATTGAATTTAAATTCATAAAATTTTATAATCCTGATATTTATAATTTTGTTCAAGTTATATTCACATACAGAAAAAATAATTTTAATTCTTTCTTCATATTATAACCTGCAAATGTAATTTAAATAATTACAACTTTTCTGTTAAGATGACCATAGGGTAAAAAATACAAATTCTGACAAATGCGAATAAAATTTACGAAACAGCAATGACAAACAAATTATAATGAAAAAAAACAAGTGTATTATTAATTTGCATTTATATGACAATTTCACTATTTTTTCAGGATAACTTGTTTGTTTTGCTCACGCTTCTTTTAAATCTTGGATAGATACTGTTGTTATTTGTTTTAAATTTACATTCTGAAAAGACACACTTTTGTTATTCTCTACTATAGAGAAATAGTTTAAGAAAACTAAATAACGAACAAACATTTCAACTTAATCATCACCAAAAAACCGAATAAACACTAAACAGATATGTTATCTAAAATATCCATCATTTCGAATATGGAAGCTAACTTTCGTTACCTTTCAAAAAAACCTATTTATTATGTTGCTTTCGGATTGTACAGATAATTATAAGACATTTTTGTTTTAAGGTTTTTCTTTTCTTTTTTTTTTATAAATCCCCTCTTTTGGAATAAGGGAGCTTGAATTTGTATAATTTAAAAGTAGCTTGCATTTTTGGAAAGTAACTCTCCGTACTTCTCACTGTTGCATCGTGGTAAGAATTTAATTTGGCATAGGTTTATGGAGTGGAAGTACCAATTCAAATAAAAATGAAATAAAGTAATTAAAATTTTAATAAATAATTTGTGAAATAATTAAAGTACATTTCATCTATTTCAAATCTATTTCATATATTGGTTATTTAACTTTTAGTTCTGCATTGGTTTTTCCATTTCCTATGTCTTATTAAATTCTAAAAATGATGTAACATTTTAAACTACGGAAAAATGCCTTCAAAAAATGTCATAGTTTTTGAAATTTCAAGAGCCCTATAAATCTGTACGAGTTCGTTTATCAGTAAAACTCTTTTAAAATTTAGTGTTTAATCCGAAAACACTATTAAAAATAGGGCTTTCAATAAACAATTTTAAAGTTAGCATACTGGAAAAAGCACTCATTTTCAAATATTGAAACTAAGTTTAAAATTCCATAAAAATGTAATGTAGGTCCATTTGTTAAGATCAATAGTTCAGGAGACACTAATAATGATCACGAATTAAAGATCGTACTCTATACAATTAACTTTGGTCAAGTGAAAACAAATTGACTCGGAGGAGACACAAATATTAACAAACGCTTGTTAGCAGGAAGTGTTAGTCGTAATAAAAGAAGCAGGAACTACTGTAAAAAAAGAAACTCATAGAATTTATTTTACTTAAAAACGTCAAGGAATATGAAGACGCTCAGCCGGTTTCACCAAGAGAACGGGTTCCACAGATTTGTTTTGCCGATAAATAGGTCACGATAACAGCCTTCTTCTTACTTTCAAAGTTTGTTACTCTGAAACCAGTTTTCAATAAGAGTTGAAGTTCTCGTTGAGTAATTTATTTTCAATTGTTCTCAGATTGGTCCAAACGACATACGACACATGGCGTACTTTCTTTATCAACTTTCTTTCACAAATTGTGACAACAATAATGCATACTTCAGTCATGTTTCCATATCAGATAAATGCATTCACCATGCGGTCACTGTAATGAGAGAAAGTGTAATGTTTGCTTTGCACAATTTAGATTCTGTTTATAGCTAAATATTTCTGGAACAGGGGTTCACTATAGTAAGTACAAGAGTGGCAATCCCGTGGGATCTAGCTGGATCTACACTCTTTTTTCGTAAAATCTTGGATTGGATTTCATTTTTTCCATTAGGTCTCCATTGTTCTCTTCCGACCCTGACCCATTCGAAGATTTAAGGCTATTTATATTACCTTCTTTTTTTATACGCCCATGCTCAACGAGAGGTTTTCTCTTTCAATATTATCGCCGTCTTCCTTTCGTCATAGATATCCAACATAGTTTTGGACGTTTCCGCAACTTTTAAAACGTAATAGTCAAAAGTAGGATTTTAGAAGGATTTTAAGCCATTAATGAGTAACAATAGAAAATACATTTTGTAAATTCTAACTTAACCCCCCCCCTCCACCTACTACGTTTCTAATAATTATAATATTATAATAATATTATCAAGTGGTATTTTATTAGACCCTTATAATTCCATGGCCATTTCTCTCTGTGTCTATCTGTAAGTCGCAAACCGTCCACCCAGACAATAAATCTAATATATTTCAAACTTTGCATTTACATTGTTTTTATTGTCGCACATATAGGAAAATAATAGCTGTAACAAACCAAATAATGATCATAAGGGGCAAAAACTAACGAGTTAAAAATCTGTCTGGGTATCAAATAAAACTACAACTTATTTCGGTTACGAATATGTATTTAAATATGCTAATGAAATTATCATTTATAAATTTTAAATTAATAAAGTTTTGACTTAAAACGGAAGAAAATATAAAACTTCAACAAATTAAAATACTTAAGATTGACAGTTCGTTAGAACTGGCGACCATTGGTTCACCAACCTGAATTTTAGCATTGTGGCTACCCTGGGTTATTAGAATTATGAAAGATTAAGTACAGCAATGGGTTAATTTCAGTTTTTATAATAAATTGAGTTTATAATAAGGATTCTGATTACTTTATGATACTCCTGTTTAACTTGGGATACTGATATCGCGTATTACGCGTTTATTTCACTACCAGCAAAAGAAGGATCGACATTGTCATTGAATCGACAGGTCTTGAAACTATGATTGTCTGGAATTGTTGTTCACCAGCTGTTTACCTTATAGAGCCAGCTGGCGTTGAAATACTAATTTGGTTTACAAAATTATCATACACTGACATTAGGAAATAACAAATATTTAAATTAAACAAATTACATTTCTGTTAATTAACAAATAATAATCAAACAAAATATTTAAATCTACTTGGAAGTAAAAAATAAATAAAAAGAGGCTCGATCAAATTACAGACGGTTATTTTTGATTGTCTTAGGTTAGGTTAGTTTTTTCATTTGTTTGTTACTTAATTCATTTAAACAAATTTATCATAAATTCATGTCTGTGTGAGGGGGAGGGTTGTTTCTCGCTTTTAAGCAACAAGAAAAAAAAAGAAGAGAGAATGATGTTCATGAAGTCGCCACTTCCAATTAACCTCAAACTTCTAAGAGAGACATGTGTAGGAAGAGAGATATATTATTGACTTTATTAAAGGAGAAAGATGAGAGAGAGGAGAGAGAGAGAGAGAGAGAGAGAGAGAGAGAGAGAGAGAGAGAGAGAGAGAAGAGAGAGAGAGAGAGAGAGAGAGAGAGAGAGAGAGAGAGAGAGAGAGAGAGAGAGAGAGAGAGAGAGAGAGAGAGAGAGAGAGAGAGAGAGAGAGAGAGAGAGAGAGAGAGAGAGAGAGAGAGAGAGAGAGAGAGAGAGAGAGAGAGAGAGAGAGAGAGAGAGAGAGAGAGAGAGAGAGAGAGAGAGAGAGAGAGAGAGAGGAGAGGAGAGAGAGAGAGAGAGAGAGAGAGAGAGAGAGAGAGAGAGAGAGAGAGAGAGAGAGAGAGAGAGAGAGAGAGAGAGAGAGAGAGAGAGAGAGAGAGAGAGAGAGAGAGAGAGAGAGAGAGAGAGAGAGAGAGAGAGAGAGAGAGAGAGAGAGAGAGAGAGAGAGAGAGAGAGAGAGGGAGAGAGGGAGAGAGGGAGAGAGGGAGAGGGAGAGAGGGAGAGGGAGAGAGAGAGAGGGAGAGAGAGAGAGAGTGAGAGAGAGAGAGAGAGAGAGAGAGAGAGGAGAGAGAGAGAGAGAGAGAGAGAGAGAGAGAGAGAGAGAGAGAGAGAAAGGGAGGGAGGGGAGGGAGAGAGAGAGAGAGAGAGAAAGTAGGGTGGAGGATGTAACTAACTACTATCATTGCTAAGTATTGATACGAGAGATATGCATGTTGAAAAACTCTGTGAGCGTTGTTTAATCTCAAACAATACCTGTAAATTGCAACACGATCGCACTTTTTGTGTGTAAAATAAAGTAATTTGTATTGAAATGGTTGGGAAATTAGCCGTGGGAAGACACCGTGAGTAGGTCAATGTTCTCTCACAACTGTTACTTTTCATCGACGTTTCTGATTCAACGATGAGATTTATGTGGCCATGACTTATCCAGAGATCAGAGGCGGCATTGCACGAATACGTGACCGAGAATACGTGAAAGTATGACGACTTAATTCTTTCCATGTCTAATCATAATGTGATTGTTACACTTATCTAATTAATTACTTTATTAAACTATGTTTAATTTATTCCAATCAAAGTATAATCAAAGACCTCGGAAAGTTGTATCAGTAATCAGTACTAGAGTTTTTGATTTTTTTTAAAGGCGAAAAATCTCTCGGTCATATATAGCCATGTAAAAGAAGGAATAAAATTTAATAAAATATTGTATACAAAACGAAATGAACTTTTTTTCGCTGATTCGCTGCTTTTTTTTATCATTCTGTATATTGTTTCTTTCCTTTCCCACATGCTTACATTAAATCCTTGTCATTTGATAATATAAGTCTACCTGAGATAGACATTAAAATAAAAATTTGCGAAGGTTTACCAAAATTTCGTGAAAAAGTCAAGTTTATTTTCTTTAGAAACTGTAAAGAGAGCTCTGGTTTTTATTATCAACCAAGGTTTATAAAATAACTTAGTTTCTCTGTTGCTTAAATCTAATATTATGACAGTATAATCTGTTGTTTAGTTCAAGGTCTAACTCGCTGTATAAACCAGTGATACTATGCTTCGTTGCCTGAATATACGATGACTTCATTCATATCTGACCAACTACAAAATAGAAGATAGCTCAATACAAATATCAAAGCTATTTATCTTATTTTTAAATTAAAAAATCTTAATTTATCAAAATATATCGATAGCATAGCAAAATATAATTGAATTCATCAAAATATAACTATATTTTTGTAACAGCAGATATTTCTTGTTGAAACTCCATATTCAAGGATTAAATAAAGCAATGAAGATAAAGTTTCAAAATTATTTTAATAATATATATGAGCTACAATTGTTTCACTTTGCGGCATCATCGGACAAGTTGCAATTACAAGTTGCAAGTTAAATTTTCCCTTTCATGTTTCTCTTGACTAACTCTTTTTCTTTTCAGATTCTGATAGTATTACAGTAGCAAGAATGTATAGAAGAACAGAGGGCCAAGTGTATTTAGTTCATGTCCTTGTCTTCCCTTTTTTAAGGCTATGATGACCTATAGGTTTTAATCAAAACTTTCAACTATCCTCTATCGAGTGTGACCTAACTAAAGGTCTTGCTTGTTTCATAGAAAATAACTGTGCAAACTAGAAGACACAATATTAGCCCAATAAAAAATGGCGACCAGTTATCAAATATCCAATTTTCTTCATATTCCTCTCTAATAAAAATAAAAGTGTCAACTATGAAAAAAAATATTTGAGGTTAATATAACTTTTTAGTAAACTTTAAAAAATATCAGTAATGTTTCAGGTGTAATAATTTTGTCTCCTTACTGCTTTCCTTAGAGTAGAGTCTGAAGTAAATTGGATTTTTTAATATTTGAATATAACCTCTTTACTGGTTTACTAGTTGAGGCTTTGCTTTTGAATTTATTGAGCCCTTCCCCCAAAAAATACGATAATTTTAGGATGAGATAAATTTACTTTTAGATGAGAAAAATAATTTTTTACACAAATATATTTATAAAATTTCAGCATTCTAAATTTGCCACTTATTTACCAATAATTGAAACTTTTTTTACAAACTGTATATACAGAATAATAAATATTATATATTAAAACTTTCAACGTTTTAACGTTTTCTTATTTTATAATTATTAATCAATATTTTGTATTTGAGTTTGAAACAACAAATTAATAATTATTACGTGGCGTATATTTTGCACCAAAGTACACTTCATAGAAGTATGCTGTATTTGTTGTAAGCAGATGTAAATATGCTAATATGTTGAGGTTACTGACTGGCTGCTGTTATTATCACGTGACCTAGTAACCTCACGTTGCGTCCTGTCCAATGCGTCTCTTCTCTTGCCTAATTATGTTGTTCTCTTTCCACCGTGTAGCTGTGTAACTGTCGAGTGTACTATATGCAAGTTTTACTCTCAAAATAAATTCGTATAACTTTTATATTATTTAAAAAATAATAAGAAAAGAAAAGAAAATTAGAAACCAAAATAAAAAAGTAGGCCTATAGTTTTCTAAAAAATTATGTTAAAATAAAATTATAACAAAGCGCAAATTGTTTAGTGATTTTCAGAATTACAATACTGTATACAATAATGCAGTAATTATAACAATATCTGGCTGTCCACTATGCGGGTCTGTTCAAGAAGAGGACCACCTCTCGTAAAACTTCTGATCTTGACCCTCAGTGTGGTAAATATATTCGAATTCTATGACCTCATATTAGTTTTATAACTGAATAATGTCAGGAGTCTATTGGAATATCTAACATAACCTGGCCTAACCTAACCTATTCGAGGAGTTTTCAGTAGCTGGCCTAATCTTAACTATTAAACTATTACATAAATATTTGATACCAGACTTAATTCAACCTATGTTTGGAGTTTTGGTTAGGAATTCCGAAATTTTCATAAAAAGGGGGTCGGTTTAAGATGAGGATTGTCACACGTAAACAATTTTCTATTGACTTTATAAAAGAATAGCTGAAACTTTGTTGGAGTGTATTAAGGATAGTATTTTATCAGAAACATAAATAATGTGGAACCAGTTGAGAGTTGTTAGATTCCTACTTAATTGAATTCACGTGGCGTCGGAGGAACAGGATCTGTTTGACATTATATGGAAGGAGATTAATTTATATTGGGCTCCAGATTAAAGTGGTATTCATATATAATGCATTTATTATGTATAAAGATGGTTATGGTAGGTTAGGAAACCTCCTGGGAGACACTGTTTGAATGGGGGACATCTTCTTGAACAGACCCAACTATGGTCTAACTAAAATACGTACAACGACTTAGCTCATAATTCAGTCATTTCTCTCTATGGTGTTTTATTAATTTATTTTAGTATTTTTATTTACAACAATTTAGTTTATAGGGTTATATGAGGATTTTTATAAAATGTTGGTTAAAAACATCAAAAAGGTTTTAAAAAATAAGGGACAACCACCGACCTAAAAGTTGGGCAATTTAAAATAGGCCCAAACGTAGTATTGGTTTATTATCGACAAAAATACTTTGTTGGAACAACCCCTCCTAGAAATAGTGAAGAATAATTTTTGTTCGAAAATACTTTGGTTTTGTGCTTTAGTATTGAGGGGTTATTAAGTCTTTTTAATATTTCCGGCTAGATTTCAGTAATTTTTTTTGTAATATTGACTTTTATCTTCAATTATTAGCAAATTAAAAAAAAACAATACTTCACAAATCTGAATCAATAAGCAAACTTTATTCCATTAATTTACTGGAAGACTAGAAAGCAAATGGAGGATTCAAGGACCTTGGACATTTGACTGAAAACTACTTTTATTTCACGGCACTGAGTTTCGAATTGACTAACTGAATGCAAAGTCTTGTTTAACACGTTAACCAACAAGAAACCGACCAATCAGACGTTCACAGCTACCAATAGTTAAACATTTTAATTCAATTTATATCCGTTTAAAATAAATGTAAACATAATGATTATAAGTGTAATATATTTTATGAAATTATATTTATATTTATCATCACGTAACGTTTATCTTAATTATAAATTAATTCATTACAAAAACAAAACAAAATTAGTTTCTTTAGTTTTGTTGTCGACTAGTTTTTCACCTTACTCACCAAACAAAAAGTCATTGACTTCAACCGTACGTCGTCTTTCATTGAAATGACAAAAACGTTAAGATAAAAAAACAGTTTGGTTTTACAATTTTATAGTTGATATTAGATAAGTAAATAAAGCTAAAACTATTTCTTATTACCCTTAAACAGATAATTTAGAAATAAGATTTTTAATCATTAATACGAGACGTATGAAAAACACATTAATTGAACATAGTTTGACAAATGCATGTACTTTGTCTAACACATTAGAGTCCTCTGTGTATTCATATGTATCGACACGAACCAATTATTCGATAATTGTATGTGGGCATCGTAATCGAATTTATGTGTTTGTGTGTGAAACGGAGTTGTCGGGCGATTAATATAATTGTTTCCTATTGAACTGATTTGCATTATGACGTGTAGGAAGATATTTGTACCCATAGAAACAGGTTATTCATATGTTATTGAATAGTTACAAACTACAGTTTATATAGTTTAAAGTATTAACGAAAAATATATTTTTGACGTCAGAGGTTACTTATGGTTAATATGGGAGTGGAAATCCTGAAGGACATCTACTTTTTTTTATATAGTCTTGGGTTACGTTCCTCTCTTTTCTATCAAATCTCCTTTGACGAACTCTTGACTCTATTAGAGTGTTCAAGGGTTTAGGAGTTTAGATATATTGTTTTGTTTTAGTTTTTACCAGAATACAAAGTTCGGGGCAGTTTGGTTCTTTTTAAAGTTTTCGATCTCTCTATTTTTTACTGATCCTCACGTTTCATCGCCTCAGCAAACCAAAATAGTGATTTTCGTCGTTGATGTATGTATATAAGCATAGAGGCCACAATTTAAAATAGGAACATGAATTCCTGGTATAGGTGACTCATTTAGAAAATCAGATAATTCGATTTTTTTTTTTAATTTAGGTATTTTAAATAGTTTTTCTCCATATGTGTGTTATTCAATTTATAATACTCAAAATTAGATAACAACTTGTATATATCAATTCTGCATGTAATGGCACTAAATACACATTTCTACAATGACAAATAACTAAGTTAGTCAAAATGTAATTTCAAAGCCTGATATCCCAAAATAGATGATTTTGGTACAATCGCGAGATCCGGCAAGGCCGAATTATAGTAGAGGCCAAAGGTAAAGGTAAAGTGTACAACTTTTGTTTGTTGTCAAAACAAACTTGGAAATAACACTGTCCAATACAAATGCTATAAATTGAACTGCTGATCGCATATAATTAAGAGTCGGGTCATTTTTCTCACCTGATTAAGACCTTTATTACAAAACTCGAATCATAGTTCTATGACGCTCCGTTGATTTATTATGACAAAAGACTTACCGCTTACTTTAATGGAATCGGTGCTAATGACCGGTAGCATCCGGGTGGTTAGGCGCTTGAGTTCACAACAATACGAATGTTTTGACAACACATGATTAGGGCTATCCCGGTCTACCTGTACCCTTTACCTTTAACTTTGGCCTCTACTATACCGACACGAATTTACCGAGTACTGGTATAAGAACAAAATCCAGACACGATCGAAGGGAGGCGAGACTGTTTATACACACCTAGATAACACCAAGAAAGTAGTCTAATCATATACATATCTACGAATTTCAGAAAACATGTATAACAGTATTTATCATACTGCTTCAAAAACAGCTGTTAATATATGCGTTGAGATGCTAAAGTTGTTCATTTTAGTCCTAGGAATTAAAAACATCAGCTGACGTCGAGGTCATAAGCTGTTAATTCGTTTATACGAATTAATTAACGATTGTAAACATCTATAAAAATAACCGATACTCTCGATTGTAAGTAACCATTAAAACAGCTGTTACCATCGATTTGAAGGTAAATAAGTTATAACATTTCAGTTTTTGTGAAATTGTTTTCTTATATTATTTGTAGTGTAAAGAAAAATGTAGTTCTCTAGGACCAAGTGAAGCTTTTCGATCCTCGCTCATTTTCCGGCCCCGGCTCCGACTCGGCCGTTAAACTTGAGTTTGTATAGAAAAGCTTCACTTTTGGTCCTAGTGATGAAACATACTATTAAATACTTAACTTGCACTTTGTATATTGGACCCTTTGATGTACCAATAGAATTTAATATTTCCTATGAGGTACAAAAAACCAACTTTTAGGTATTACATTTATAGGCCGCCTTGTAATATGTTCTATAATCGGATTTGGTAAGTACATGATGGTGTTTATATACTTGTTTTATTAGGCGATGATGACTGAGAGGTTTATTCCATTTAAAGAACAGAGAGGGAAAACTGTTATTTTAATACTTTTTCAAAGTCTTCGGGTACAATGTATAACTGTTGATTAGTATTCTTAATACTAATTAACTAAAGTTTAACGTAAGCTAAACTAATCAACCAATTTCCACCTCAATCCTCTTTTACAGCGTTTGAAATTAATGAATGATTGCCATTTTAAAGATTCGATTATTGAAATTCACTCATTCTTTATTAAAATGTTCGACTAGTTTCCATGAGTTACCATAAATAATAGAGGTTAGATCATCCCTATAATAAAAGACATTTATCATTGACTCAAAACACTTTCTATACATTGGTAAAAGCTGCTTTGACAGCTACAAAAAGCGCTTCGTGATCAGCAGCATAGATACATGTGTATATTCTTCTGAGCCAGGTACAGTTTGTCAACACTTGCTTTGTTTCCCAAAGAGAAGGGACAGAAGAAAGCTAAGAGAGAAGTGTTAACAGGTGACAGTAAATCGGGATAGGTAGGAAAAGTTAGTTGAGCAGGATATTTTCCTGAGAAAACTAATGGAGGAAAAAAAGGGAGAGGGAAGATTCCAGCTAAGGAGGACAAGTGATAGAAGACAAGAAGCTCACCCATGGATGTAATGCCAAAAGGTGGTCCCAGGATGTTACGTAAGGAAATGAAAGGGGAGTAGTGCGGTAAGATCAAAGGACTCGTAGACTACTACCACCACCCAGGTGTGTAGGCTAGTTGATATCTTTAGAATGTATATCCTCCTACCACAAAAGACACATTCTACAACATTTCTTTAACAGAATAAACGTTGTCAACGGGTCTCAGAACGTTTGACTCAGCTGTATCGCATTTATTTATACACACTTCATACATTATTCAATATAAACAAGTTATTTCTCGAGACATGATTGTGAACAATCTCATGATGTCATCTTTACTTTTACATTCAAACTGTGTAGATTGATAATCGAGACCTCAACATATCGATTCTTTACTATTGTATTTATCTAACGTTAAAAATTTGTTGATTATTCATATTTTGTCTTGATAACTTGAAATATAATATTCTCCAAATTAATCGAATTGTTGTTTATGACACTGACTCTTTTTATATAAAGTGATCTAACTTTTCTTAACTTTTAAAGAGCGAGGGAAAATATATAATGCTAGTAAATGCTTAAACAGTGTAGACTTTTTAAACCGTTTGAAAATTAAATGTTTTAGGAATTATGTTTACGTGAGCTTTTTGTTTGGTTTTGATGTCAGATAAGGCGGGTTTACACTGAAACAAAACAATGTTTTTGGAACTTTGTTTATATTTTGCTACTAATTTTGCACACAATGTTCCTAAACACAGGGACAGCCACACTCTTGAAGATGTCGTCTGACGAGGAGGATGCTCTTCTTCTAGCTGCCGCTACATGTGTTTTGTTGTGTTGTGACAGAAAACCCAGGAGGTTCTGGGTAAGGCCTTCACTTGCGTCACGAGGTGTTTACAGTGGAAGTGACCTCGAAAGACCTTAGAAAAGATGACGTGGAGCTGGGTGGGGAAATAAGATGTGATGGAAGCTTTAAAAAATTTTGTCGAATGACAAGTGAAGATTTTGAGTTTCTTATAACTAGTATTGGCCACAAAATAGGAAAGAAAGACAGTAATTTTAGGAAACCAATACCCGTGCAAGGAAGACTTGCTATTACCTTGAGGTTTTTGGCTACAGGCGATTCCTATGCTAGCTTGCAGTACAATGTTTATAAACACCATTTGATCTTACCGCTTTCTACGGGAAACAAGAAACATGTGGAGAAACACCGAATTTCTGTTCCGAAACACTGTTTAGAAACATTGTTTAAATTAGTTATATTTCGATTTGAGGAACATTGTTCCGAAACACTGTTTATAAACATGTTTTGTTGCCAGTTTAAACGCGCCTGAATAAACACCTGAAGTTTTGAGACGATTTTTGGAAACAAACATTGTATATTTACAGAGTGAGTTAATGAAATCTCTCCCACGCCATCCTTGTTGACTTTTACATGAACTTAAATAAAATAAATCCGTTTTGGGACTGTTAACTAGACCACCTGAAGTTTCTTTTATGGTAGTTTGGAAACTAAAATCGGTGATTTTGGAGATTCTAGAAATTTTTAAATAGACACTCGTATCTTGTCAAATTAAAGGGCACAAAAAGACGAAATTAAAGGTGCTTGAAAAACATTTTCCGGATGATCCTAACCAAAATGGTGGCACAAAATGTATTTGACGTGTAAAGGTATTTTAAAACGTTTGACAAAATCATAATGAATAATTCCTATCAATGATGGATTTCCATCTTGAGATGGATAAGAAATTTGACTAACTTAGTAACTGTAAATATAACATAGTTTTGTTAATGTCATCCACATTATTAAATGTTAAGCTTGACTTATGAGAAAAATTATACAGTATAACAAACACACAGAACACAATTCACATAAAAAAATACGCCTAAGTATCAGACGCGTTTCAACGACAAGGTCGTTCAGTGATACACGAGCTACACCAATCAAACTATAACTTTTTTATTACATTCACATTTTAAAATTACATTATTAATAAAGTTAAAAGTGAAATCTGTAGGTTCCATTAGTTTTGCCGTAAAACACCATTTAATTTGCAATATCACATAACTTTGTTTTAATGTTTTGAATATTCCCAAAAGTATCACAC
This sequence comes from Aphrophora alni, assembly GCA_963513935.1. Taxonomy (NCBI): domain Eukaryota; kingdom Metazoa; phylum Arthropoda; class Insecta; order Hemiptera; family Aphrophoridae; genus Aphrophora; species Aphrophora alni. Next base: position 149,040,218 of record OY740768.1, read on the forward strand.
TTTTGGAGGGGACATTTCAACGTCGAACAATCTGTCAGCATAGCGAACATTTTAAAAACTTTTTAAAGTGAACCAATTTCACAAATTAGCTATTTTATAATTTTACAATTTCAAATACATTTAAAGCTTTCATTTTGCCACTTCATTCAAGTGCCATTACTTTTGTCTTTTTATGAACATTAATTTAAAGTGTCACAAGATGTTGGTTCCAATTTGAAAATGTTGAGTAAAAATCTCAAACTATCATAAACTTCAAGTGACTTATTTATTTGACTAAAAAGGTTTTGGTAAAAGTTAATGGGGGGGGGGTTATTAACACAAAGGTTATATACTAATTACCGTCACTTTCTCTTATATATCCCTGCATTTAAAAGTATCTAAATTAATTAGGCATTTGCTTGATGTTAGGACATTTTATCTCTCGTACCTTTAAAAGAAGAAGAAAACAGGTATTCTACAAAGAAATCAGGTTTATTTCCTAACATTTTAACTAAAATAAGATGAAAACACGACGTTTCGGGAATAAGAATCAATTCCCGTTATCAAGTGACAAAAAAACTTGAATTCCCGTCACTTGATAACGGAAATTGATTCTTATTCCCGAAACGTCGTGTTTTGATTTTTAACACACAAATGATGGTAAATGTCCGAAAATGGATAATAATAAAATTGAACTTCCAACAAATAACTTCAAACCGAGAATAAAATAAGATGGCTTAAGTAATAAAATATAATAAACAAATTGCTACATATAGGCTATTACTGAAACAGATTTCATACTAGTTTAAAATTTAAAAAAATAAAAAACACTAACATGTAACTGAGAGGAAAATTAGATAAGATGTCATTCCTTATTGAACACGAAAAGATAAATCCATCCTCACTTTTCACTTTATTGTCACAGTGTATTAAACTACTAATCATTTAATTGGCCTTGTTAGTTTTCTTCACACCTTCAATCAATTAAATAGTTGTATCAACCTACACGAAATGCATTACATTATTGCAATTCCTATTTCATTACTTCTGTGGTTAAACCAGTTTACAAAGTTCTTAGGATATTCTTTTTATACGGATAACTATTTAGATTATTACGGCCACACTTTGACCGGTTTCCGTGGTCACAGTATGCACTATTACTTAATCAGTCATTATATTGGTTTCTTTATTTCCTTAATATTGGAGTTAATTATAAAGTTATTCCACAAATGATATTGAGAGTAATTCAAAATTACACTGCAATATTTTGGTAGCTTATTCTAGAGCTAAAGATAAGACTTTTTTTATATAAACATATGTACAGAAACGTTTTGTTTTCCGTTTGTCGGCCATTTTCTGTTATTTACAAAAACAAAAATCGTTATATCTTTGGAAGTTGATACAGAGTGAAAGTTTAATGGAATACACAATATGTGTTTATCTTTTTACAAGTATACCTAAAAATAGATTTTATTTTGTGATTTTATTTTTTATATGGTGGTAATTTAAAAGTTTAATAATTATATAACATTATTACAAACAAATTGAAAAAAGAAATATTTTCACTATTTTTTTTGTAATTATTGTTTCTGTATCTCAAAAGATAACTGCGTTTTCAAAAAATACTGTAAAATACTTAAATTATTATTAAAACACTAGAATCCTGTTTGAAATTGTTAAAGAAAACATTTTCATTTGTGGTAGATTTATTGGCAATGGTAATATTTTTATTAACGATCATCATAATAAGGATAAAACTTCTGTTTAGGTTAATGTTGGGCAATGTTGACAATTACCAAGATATTCTTAACACGTGGTTATTCTTTGTCCTTCAAAATAATTGAAGTATTTCGTTTTTCTTTAAAAGTAAAAGTCATTTGTTTTTTGTAAATGGTTTTGGAGATTTTGAACGTTAAACAATTTCAAAGTCAGACAATATTAATTTTTCTGAGGCTTTGAAATTTTTTGTGACATCAATCAAAAACTTAGTTTAAAAATACCAAATTTACCCGATACATCATATACTAGATAGTTAAGTATGTATAGACACAATCTAAGCACCCATTAGAAGGAATACACAAGATATTTTTAAAACTACTCTTTTTAAACTACAATATCTTTAAATTTTCAAAATCTGTTTCGTAGATTTTTAGTTAAAAGTTTAGCTCAGAATTATATTTTCTATGTTGTAGATATCACAAGCCCTGCAATTAGATGTGAGTAATGTAGCTCGCCATACAATAAATGTCTATCTATTGTTTTGGTACTTTTTTAAACGTAAAAACATAAAATTAAAAGATTGTAAGTAGGGTGGAAAAAATAGAAAATAGAAAGTGATTATTTCCCTGAGAAACTACATATTAAACAAAACATCAACAACAATCCGTTAGATGTTTTTTCCCTTGGTACGTGTTTTTTTCGTCAATTATAAAAAACAATAATAAATATCAAAGACAAATATATCCATTAATGACAACAAATTAATTGTATTTGGCAAGTTTTCAAGACGAACCTGTTATCCTCGATTCTTAAGTACATTGTTCACCTTGAAATAGAAAAACGACAATTGATGACTTTTATAATATATACATATTGTTCCCATCCAACTGACTTCAATTAGTCTTCGACCGTGTCGACATTGACCATTCATCCCTCACGTTCATTTCACGCACGATCTTTACGTTAAAGCAATAGACCTCTCGTGACTTTATCGTGATGACATTGTTACGTTATCATATGTTACACAATCTATTGTGTAGACTGTAGACAATATATAAAGAGATGTTGACATAACTTTAATATGTAACATATTGGAAATAATTATGTTGAGTTGATAAACTGATAGCATTTTGTCATGACAATCAAATTGCGTCGTGTAAGATGATAATAGTTTTTATTGAGCCTTTTATTGAGTAATTGTTAAACCATTCTTATTATTAAACCACAAGGAATCATGACTGTTGGCCTGTTTATTTAGTTTTTCTACCAAAACTTTTACGCAATATACATTAAAAAAATTGATGTTACTGTTTGATCACATTTTGCTTAAATATATTGAATCAATGCTCAAAAAATAATAGTTCAAAAATAATATGAGTCAAAATGGATTAAATTTAATCAGAATACTGAACCCGGATTTGAATCAACAAACAGACATGTGCGTGAAATTTTAAAGATCCTTAGTTTTACCTACGAAACCTAATACAGAGAAATCAATGCATCTTTTAATGGCTATTGAATTCTTTATGTTAAAAAACAACATTTTAAAGTTATACGCTTCGCATTTTTCATTTTGTTGTTAAATTAAGATGTACTTGTCATACAAAAAATTATAATATATGATTTGGAACTGCTATTTAATTTCAATTTAAAATGATGTTTTTATATTTGTAAGCAACGCCGTGTTAAATTTATAGGAGAGGGGGTGTGATATCTGACCTTTTTAATTTGTATTAGCAACAACATATTAATTTCTTCATCAAATACATATACAAAATCTTAATTAGAATAACTTCTACGTTTATTTGATACCCCACACAATTCAACTCAATATTTCCCCCCCCCCCTTAGCTACCCATGGTCATTATTTGTTACCGCTATACTTTTCTCATATGTGGTACATTACAAATAATATAAATGCAAATTTATAAAGGATTTAATGTTTTGTCTGTGTATATTGTTTTGAGACTTAGAGCCGGACAAACACACGCGTAATATTATAAAGGTAATTGGTTTTACCTAAGGACCTAAAAACTTATTTATACTTATTTGTAAGATTTTTAATTTTTAAGTACTGTAATAGAGAGATTGGTGAACACCAATATTACAACATTTATTATAAATTTATTATATATAATTTATTAAAAATATAATTAATTCGAAACACCAACTTAAATACAGAAACAGGATGTGAGACAACACGCGCAAGGCATCTCGAATTTCACCTAACAGAAGCAGAGGCAGTGAACTTTACAAATAGCAAATTAAGCATTGAACAAGTGTTCTACGTGTGAAAGATTGCAAATTAGGAAAATCAATGAGAACGACAAAAATTCAAAATTAACCAATGAGAAAGAAACACGAGGGATTCAAAAAAAGAAGAGGGGAGAACAACGCGTGAAAAATAGGTAGTATAAAATAAATCTTCAGAGGGGGAACAAGTAAAGAAATTCAATAAGAAACTCAGTCCGTATTTAACCTGCTATAATAAAATAACAAAATAATATCAACTAAAATCTACACCAGTGAAGTGTTGTGAAAATTTTAAATAAATAAAATCAAAATAAAGTGTTTAGTGAAAGTGTGAAGAAAGGGTGGAGTGTAATGTAAGTAATCTTAAACTTTTATTAATGTAAATCAGATCTCAATTGGTTAATACAATATTATCAAACGAAGTCATATACTGGGTTTTATTTCATTACTTTATAAGGTTAAAATATGAACTCATTAAAACGAATAAGGGAATAGGGACAATTTTGTACAATTTAAGTAAATAAATAATGATAATGATAATATTGTACATTTGTCAAGGCTTTATTTAGATGTAATATTATGGTGATAGAAATTTGTTATTGGCAGTCTAGAAAATGTTCAATAAATTTGTTAAGTTAATTTATTCAATGAATTTTAATTAATTCGAGGAATGGCCAACTCGAATCTAAAAGTTTAATGTTTTTATAGAGATTTCATGTGAAAGGGTATTCATGAACATTTTCGATTTTATTAAACTTGTTCTAAATAAAAATCTGTATTTTTTTCCTATCCAGTTTCATTTTTTTAGAGTCAGCCCACAGCCAAGCGAAATTTGAATCAATAGTAGAGTCTAAGGAGAAACCCCCAGCAACTTATAAAATTGTCTTACATGGTGAAAGCACCTGATTTAATAAAGTTGACTCACACGATTAAATTCAACCAAACAAATAAATCAATCATACAAAACAATCTAACAATAATCTAACAGTACGACAATCAAGATCGATTTAAAATAATTTCTCCAGTCTATGGATTGTTTTAGTATAAACTGGATAGTAAAAATTTTAATCTTATATTTTATTAAAATTGTTGGAGTTGTCCTTACAAAATTTAACCATACTTGACAAAGCACAAAAACCTTTCCGCACACTGTTTAAACAAAAAGATAGGTATATTTTTTATGTATCGAAATGTATCAGCAACTTGAAAATTAAACACTATTCTAGTAAATGAAAGTTTGTTTTAAATAAATAAATATTTGTAATTTCCAACATCGATATCTTAAAGAAAAAAAAATTGGAAAGAAAAACTAGGGACTTATTTTGTAATGACTTCACTTGCGTTGTCACAGCGCTCGGAAACTTTCGGGTTAGTTCGGTTCAATAATTGTAAAACCCTCTAATCTGAATTAAAATGAGTTGATAGGAGAACCTACACTTTTTGTAATCTCCCAAACCAACAGGTGACATATTGTGTTTGACCGGTCCTTATATTTCAGTAATGAGAATGTAACATGGCTGTTAATTAACTATTGGGGCTAACGATACTTGGGTGGGGGGGTTGCTAGACGAAAGGTTAATATCGCGTAATTAGTTAGATCTAGTTTGTTAGGATCCGCTCTGAATATGGTATGCCGGAATTACTCAGTTATTATTGGTAACCAATCTGGGCTTAAGTGGTAAATAGTCTACCTTGTGCCCTCACATTACAATTTAAAACATTAAGAAATTCTTTATTGTCTTATATTACATTATTACCACATAAATTATAATTCAAGTTACATATCAAATAGTTTGTGATATAACTACATAGAACTTGTAGCGAGCGATGCAATGCAGTTTGTGAAAGTTATTTTGTTTAACGAGGAACAGAGGTAGTTCCACCCACAATTCATGGTCTACGGCATTCAGCTGGACGAACGATTTACTTACTTTAAATTATGCAACAAAAGGAAGGTGATGTAGTTATGGATATGAAGGAGTGGAACATCTAACATTTCCTGAAAGTATTCGTGTTAACAATTTGATATTTGAGAAATAACGATTTAATATTGACTCATACAGGGATCGAATTCAAGTTATCAAATTGAAGTCTACTTGTATTAATTACTATCCATCTGATAAATTATAATTGTTTTTACTGTTGAAAATTAAAAATTGTCTGCAGTGATTCATTTTTTAATTTTAATCATATTTATTTCTACTCTCCTGACATGAGTTTTGATTTTTATATTAAGACTATTTAAATATTTATAACCATTTTATATTTTATACAATATATAATTAAGTGTTGAATATTTCCTTAATTTCATTTAAGTAAAATCAGCAGGATAGTTTAAATTAAAGCTAATAAATAAAACGATAAATAAAAGAGGGACTATAAACGATACATTTTGGAAACATATTTCATAGAATTTAGTTTTTTCACAAACAAAAATTACGATGCGACATTTATCAACTAATACCAATTGCGGAATATAAATGTAAATTCTAAACAATGATTGGCGACTTATGTATGTACGAAGATGAATAGTGACAAGTGATGTTATTGCACTACACATATGGTAATATGTAAGTAAACAAGTTCCGAATTGTGTCGGACATTAGAGAGCCACACTGGTGAGGAATGTGGGCCTAAACCTGTAACCTACTCGGTTAGTGTGTTATTAGGAAATGTGGCCCAGCTGTTCCAAGACCTCGATCATCATCTCTTCCTAGTAACATTCCTCGGCTTCACGTTTTTATTTGACACAGGATGTAAATACAATTTTGCAATTTATAACACCTTCAGAATGAATTGTGAATATGCTAATTCACAAGTATGGAAAATCTCAATTGCAAATGTAACAAGTAAGCAAAGTTACAAGTATGTAATATCACAAGTGTGTAATATCACAAGTATGTAATATCACAAGTATGTAAAATCACAAGTATGTAATATATCAAGTATGTAAAATCACAAGTATGTAATATCACAAGTATGTAAAATCACAAGTATGTAATATATCAAGTATGTAATATCACAAGTATGTAAAATCACAAGTATGTAATATATCAAGTATGTAAAATCACAAGTATGTAATATCACAAGTATGTAAAATCACAAGTATGTAATATATCAAGTATGTAAAATCACAAGTATGTAAAATCACAAGTATGTAAAATCACAAGTATGTAATATCACAAGTATGTAAAATCACAAGTATGTAATATCACAAGTATGTAAAATCACAAGTATGTAATATATCAAGTATGTAAAATCACAAGTATGTAAAATCACAAGTATGTAAAATCACAAGTATGTAATATATCAAGTATGTAAAATCACAAGTATGTAAAATCACAAGTATGTAAAATCACAAGTATGTAATATATCAAGTATGTAAAATCACAAGTATGTAAAATCACAAGTATGTAATATATCAAGTATGTAAAATCACAAGTATGTAATATCACAAGTATGTAAAATCACAAGTATGTAATATCACAAGTATGTAAAATCACAAGTATGTAATATCACAAGTATGTAAAATCACAAGTATGTAATATATCAAGTATGTAAAATCACAAGTATGTAAAATCACAAGTATGTAATATATCAAGTATGTAAAATCACAAGTATGTAAAATCACAAGTATGTAAAATCACAAGTATGTAATATATCAAGTATGTAAAATCACAAGTATGTAAAATCACAAGTATGTAATATATCAAGTATGTAAAATCACAAGTATGTAATATCACAAGTATGTAAAATCACAAGTATGTAAAATCAGAAGTATGTAATATCACAAGTATGTAAAATCACAAGTATGTAATATATCAAGTATGTAAAATCACAAGTATGTAAAATCACAAGAATGTAATATCACAAGTATGTAAAATCAGAAGTATGTAATATCACAAGTATGTAAAATCACAAGTATGTAATATATCAAGTATGTAATATCACAAGTATGTAATATCACAAGTATGTAAAATCAGAAGTTCGAACAATCACAAATATGCAATATTTCAAGTATGCAAAATCAAGTAAATAATTTAATAATTTATATATAATATATATAAATTTTATTATATCATATATATATATATATATATATGTGTGTGTGTGTGTGTGTGTGTGTGTGTGTGTGTATAAGGTTACAGTAATAATAAATCTATTCTCTTTTAAAAGAGAAAAGATTTAATTAATTAATAATATAATAAATAATTTAATAATTTATATAGAAATTATATTATATTATATAAGGTTGCAGTTAATAATAAATCGTTATATTTTTTTCATAAACGGTACGGGTTCATTTATCAATTTTAAATTTTTCATCAAAATTTTTTAATGAAGATTATTTTTGGTTAGTTTTTATTTTGTTTTTGTGATGGGTGAGTGAGAAAGTCTATGCAATGTTTTCACACTATTTGCCTAAATAGTTGAAAAACCATGTAAAGACCTCATTAAGTAGAATTACTCATTTTCGGTCTAATATTTTGAAATGGTTTTCATTGTTATCATTTAAAACGGACGTGTAGGCCTAATATGCATTGCTTTTTGATGGAAATTAATTCTTTGAAGTTTAACGAACCGATAAATTCAGCGTTAAACACTTCCTCTAGCTTCATGGAACGTCCGAACTAGGTAATTACCGGTAATCCAGAGCGAATACACACTTCATGCTCTGTAAGTTTATTCATGAATTAAGATTTGATTACGTAATTTTAAACTATATACAATGAGGAAATGTTACGTTTAGATGCATACATTTGTAAGTCCAGTTTTATATCTTGATTTTATTCGTTGGTTATAATTATACTGAATTTTGTTTATACACACATTTAAAAATATGTTTATTTAAAAAAGCAAGTACAACATTTTTTTTTTTTGGCATGATCATAATAAAATAAAACTCGTGATAATAGGTAAATTTCACAAATAACAGTTTTTAATTTAGACAATTTTTCTCACGAACGAATATTGATCAACAACGAAACTGTCTATGGTTAATTCTCAAATTTATTGTTAATAATTATTATTTCTCAATCATAAAGTTGAAAATAAATTATACAAATTTAATCATAAGATATAAAAAAAAAAGTGTCTGAGATAAAATTATAGCAGATCAAAAATGTTTTGTTTTTAGGTCATTCTTGGGTGTTTTAGATAATTACCAGTATTTGTTTTGTTGATAACTCAATTAACCATTATCCTTTGACTTACATCAATAATACAAGTGTTTAGTTTGTAGTTAAAAGAGAAAAATATTTTGTCTGTTGTATTTTTTTGTTTTGTTAAATTATCGGTTTTTGTCGAAGTTAAGTATTTTAAACTGCGCCATTTTTAAAATACTCAAAATAATTTCTTTGTTTTTTTTTTGTACACTTGTACATAACTTGAAAAATGCGTGTACCAAATCTGAATCCAATCTACTTCCTAAGTTATAATGTTTTTTAAATAAACAAAATAGCAGATACTTGAGAAAATAAACGTTTTTTGGACGTAATTTTTCTTTTTTTTTATCAGTAGAACACGTATTGAAAATTTCTCTTTTTTCCGTGATTTTTCTATTAAATTTCTTGTAAAATGTGTTTTTTATATAGCTTTGTAACTTAACTTAATTTTATCTTAAATATTTCCTCAATTTTTTAACTTAATTTTATATTTTTTATTCGTAGCGATCAAATGAGGCTAAAAGTTATCAACTTCCAATCTGACAGTTTATATTACTCTCAAAAGTTGGACAGTATTTCTAATGCCCACAAATTGAATAAAAATATTTGTTTTTTCAAATTTATTCCTTAATGATAAAAATACAACTTTCGGATTTGGGTTTCAGCATATCTCTACCGTGGTTTCGTTTTTTAACTCTTGCCAACTTCCCGATTTTGCCCACATTTGACTCACACACAAAAATTCAAGCAAGTTATTTATCAATAAAAATTACAAAACTTGGAGTGTTTATTTTAACATATTTTATTTTTAATTTATACATTCGTTTGTAAATTTTTGATGTTGGAATTTAATGGAAAAGAAAAAACCAGTAGTTTCATACCTTACACTATTATCAGTCTTTTTTAAAGAGAATTATTTTTTAACTATTTTTTTTTAAATTATTAAATTTCATTATTAGGATTAAGCTTAACTTTTTAGATGATAAGTTAATATTAAATATATTTATATTGTTATTGTTTATTGCTATGTAGAATTGCTCCGTAATTTTTACTTAATTGTCCATGCTTCAGTAGTTACATTAGATAACGACATCTATGTTTGGACAATATTTTGCGTTTTATTGATTGTTCAGAATTTTCCTACATTGCTACCAACCGTTGAACAACATAAAGAACTAAACTATACTGTTATTCAAAATTAAAATATAATTTTACATTAACATTATCTTCCACTTTGTTAATATGTAAATTTTTTATTATTAGAAGTTATCATCCTCAATTTTTGGTAAATATTGTATCAGAGACAATCATATAGGCCCTATTCTAGACAAAAAAATCGTACAAAATTTTTAATACCATAGTTGTAAATAATTGTAAATAATGTAAATTATGTAAAGAAACTAATTTCTTTTTTTTTTTTTTTTTTTAATTCTTGCAGTTTAAAATTGACTAGTAAATCTCCTAGTATATGCAATATACCGATAAATGACCAAATAGATTTATTATGGTTCTAAAATATAACGTTTTCTTTATCAAAATGAATCATCTAAAATCTTGGCAATATTATTTATTACTTCAAATTCAGAGAAACCTTTGTAGTCTGATATTGCTGATCAACAACTGCCTTTATTATTAACATTAGTGCAGACGAGGCCTAACCTAAAAAAATTAGAATAATTTAATTGTTGATTAGATTGTTGATCAATTAGCTGTTTACCTGTACGTATAAATATTGAATATCTTTTAATTTAAAAAAAATTACACAACCTCAGTAATAATAATTTAAATTAAACATAAACATTATGATGTTATCAGCTGTGATAAGCAAAATAATATGTGACAATTTAAAGCAGGAAAAGATATAACTTTAACAACGATTATGCCCTTTTGTGGAATAACTACCAAAATAGTGAAGAATTTCACCAATTTATAGAAACTTCAAGGATAAAAATCGGTTCAGTGGTTTCTCAGAACTCAGCATCACCAAAATCTTACTTGTGTATTAAATATGTAGATTTTCATTTTTTAAAGTCTCATCTGTAGTTTGTTTTATAATAACCTACTGGATCTTTATTTCTTTTTAGTTTAATTTTGATTTTTGGTTTGATTTTTGTGTGCAATTTATGGTAGACTAATCACGAAAATAGAAAAGGGGATTATTGTTAGATAAATAAATAATATTTTTCTTGTTGTTTAAAGGTGAAAAACAAATCGTTTATCATCATTTTATAAAAAAAGTAATGAAAGGACATTACCTGTCAAACACTTTAATAGTGTTGTTGTCGGAAGAGGACAAGAGTTGGTCAAGAGAAACCTATTAAGGAAAAATAAATAGAGAGATGTAACCTAAGACTACTTCAACAAAGGTGTAGATACGGGGGTCTATCGGAAAATCTAAGGTAAAAATATATTATTATTGTAAATATAAAATTTTCAAACTAAATTAACATAAATATTAAACTCCTTAGAGTTGTATTCTTTGAAAAACAGAAAGACTTGTATTAATATTAAATGTTGAACTTGACTTATGAGAAAAATTATACAGTATAACAAACACAGAACACAATTCTCACAAAAAATTCGCCGAAGTATCAGACGCGTTTCAACGACAAGGTCGTCCTCTTCAGTGATACACGAACTACACCAATCAAACTATAACTCAAGAAAGACTTGCAACAAGGTCGTAAGTGAGGAAGACATATAGCCATTTCAAAATTTAACCTAATTCTGTTAACATTCAGCAATGTCAAAAAAAAGGTTTATTTTCTTATGTAATTATTCAAGATAATAACATCAATGATTACCTTACAATTAGCAAAGTAATTACAAATCCTAAGTACTTAGCTTTGTGTAGTTTACCTAATTTTTGCAAAGTGTATTTGTATAAACTTGTGACACTACATCACGTAGCCAGTCAGGGATCTTAGGCTTAGTTACCCAATGTAATCACACCACGACTGGTTCGTCTTTACATGCCTAATCACGTAAGACACGTTCAAAATTCTACATCAGTTGTTAGAAAATATTTTGCTATTGTAGCATTGTGTCACAACACACGTGTTAGATAGGTTACCATGACAACCTTGAATGACAAATGCGTGGTGGTTACACAAGCAGTTTTAACGTGGAGTACATTCATAACATGATTTCTGTTGGTTTAAGTGGATTTCGTGATCAATCTTATCTTAAATTAAACTGTAATATTTTTATTTAAACACAGGATAATCAGTTGTATACATAAATTATGGTAATGATAAGAAAATATATTTCGGAACAGTTGTCTTTATAAATCTTGGGTACAAAATCTGTAAAGTTTATTATAATTTATTTGTAAATTTTATGTAAAATTAAAATGTTATATTTTTATATAAAATAGAACAGTCAGTTGTGTACTGAAATTATGGAGATATTAAGAAAATATATTTCGGAGGAATTTACGTTTTAAATCTTGATTTAATAATGTGTAAATTTTATTGTAATTTATTTGCAAAACTTTAAAATACAAATATTATGAAACTCAAAATGAGAGGTTTAAAACTATACAATTAAAATACACATTTAACTTCATTATAATATAATATAATCAATTGTAATCAGTCTTATCATATAAAATACAATTTAAATCATCTTAAATCCTTTAATAAATACACAGGATGTTTAAAAATATTTTGCCTAACTTCGGGAAGTCCTTCAGGCCAAAAAAATAAAGAGAAATATTATGATACTTTACAAATCACTGAAATTCTGAGTCGGAATTTCGTAACACGTTTCTTATTCTACGTTTCATCAGTATATCAAGAATAAAAACTTTAACCTAACCTAACCTAACCTAACCTAACCTAAACTAACCTAACCTAACCTAACCAAACCTAACCTAACCTAACCTAACCTAACCTAACCTAACCTAACCTAACCTAACCTAACCTAACCTAACCTAACCTAACTAACCTAACCTAACCTAACCTAACCTAACCTAACCTAACCTTTTTCGTATACGTTTCCAAATAGATGCTGTTTACATTACATTTTTAAAGTGTTTGGTTTTAGAAATATTCAATTGTAATAAATTCAAAACTGCCATTTTTACAATTTATAAAATAGGTTTTTATTCTCTGCCTATTGTTAAAACGTACGATAAAAATTATGTACCAAGTATTCATTCAAAATGTTAAAAATGTTTTATTGTTTATTGTAAAACATAAAAACCAAAATTTCGGACGAAATAAAGAGTTTTGGAGATATATTCTTAAGAAATCTTTTTTCGATGTTAGAACACGTATTTTAGAACACCCTGGATAAGTTTATTGTTTTTAAATAATAATAAAATTAAATTCAGATAATAGGGAGAGTTATTTGTTCTTTCAACTTAATGTATTAATGCAGATTATTCAGATTCTATGCTACACTACAAACTTGCTACGAACCTACTTTTATTAGTACGCTTTGGAGGTTCATTAACATTAAAACGTTTTAATTTTTGTCACTAATCTTACTCAGATTTCCTTAATGTATATTAATATACCACAAACTTACTTTAAAAAAATTTTAAAAATGCTGAATCATATTTTATTTATAATTGCACTTTACATCAAAATTGGTATTTTCTGCTAGTTTACTGTTTATATCGTTTACTTATTTAATTTTCATTGATTTATAGATATATGTTATTCTTTTCTTTTAAAATTTAGTTTTGAAATGGCAACAATTGTATACAGAGTGTTCCAAAAATATGTGTCCTACTAAAAGTTATTTATAGCATGAAAATAAAGAAAAACGTTCACATTAATATTGTCTGAAAACTCTTCAAAAAAAGTCTGTCGGTCATTGTGTCTTTTTAAAAAGAAAATGATAATTTAAAACATTATCAAGATTAAAATCAAAACATGGTGTACACATTTTTATCGATATCGTTTACCTGCAAAACATGAATCACATCTTTATTTTATAAATTGTCAAAATGCCGGACGTTTGAAGTTTGTAATGTAGAATATCTCAAACTACTAACTTTACAAACATCAAAACGGCCGATTTTTTGAAAATGAATAAGTTTTGTTTTTTGGTATACTGGTAAAAAATAGCATGAAAACTGTGTATACCAAATGTCGAATGGAAATCTTAAAAGTTTTTATACAAATCTTTTTTTTTTCTAAAAACACAAAATAGCCGTTAGACTGATAACGACGTGTTTACAAGAATTTGTTCATTTGTTTCATTGTTCTGAATAACGTCCTAAAGTTAGGGCCCATATTTTAGAAACCTTCTTAAAATACAAATGTATGTAAATTATTATAATTTTGTTATTAACAGTTCATTGTGATTCTTTAATAAGAGTTGAATACATGTCAACTGTTCCTTTATAAAAAAATATTCTTTTTCCTTGTCATTTAAATTCGAAAGTATCACTGTCATCATTGCCTTAAAAAGAAAGAATATTCAATAAAGACCACTAGCCCTCGAATACTCTAATAGCTTCAGGTTCCGAAGAGAACAAAAATTGGTCATGAAAGATATAATAGGAAAAACTACAGACAGGGATCTTCCCCAACACTACACAAAATAAGATGTCGATCTGGTACGCCCGTACTCATTATAATTAGCTGCTAAAGGAACCAAAACACACTGTCAGTGAGCAAAACTTGTTTATAAGAGTTTTTACAACTAATCAGGCCATCTAGTAGTTTATGTTGTGGAATTTACAATAATAATATCAAAGTGGTATAGAAAACCTTATTTATCAATACATATTTGAATGTGGAATGCTTTGTAATAAATCCATATTGCACTAAATTTAATTAAAATTATATACTTTAAAAAGTAAGAAAACTTGGAAACCGTGTGGGACTTTCAGTTTCTGATGAAGCCTATTACAGCTTCGAAAGCCCTAATGAGACCGGAAGTTCTCAAGACTTAAAGAAAGCATCTGTCTCCCTAACGGCTTCCTCGTATCCGGTATGCGGTAAACTTGGATCCTTCCAAAGAACGAAATAAAGTGCTCAAGTAAGGAAATAAAAACGTATTATTCCACTACCTACTTTTTCACATTTGGAAATATTAATAAAATTATAATTATCCTTTTTTCTATGATATTGATTTATATGAATTTTTGTTTTTATTTTCAATTTGGTTTCGAAGAAGATTTAAAATAAGTATGTACATGCATTTATTATTTTAGTTTTCTAAATATAAATGAAATTTAAGATAATTGTTCAAAAATAAATTAAGACAATTAAAAAATACATTTTCAGTTAATATACAAATATAAATATGAAAAACTATTTTTCCAAATATAGTGTACGATGTAGATTAAATATTAAGATGCGTAATTGTATGCTTGCTGTTGCTTATATTATTATCACACAAGTCTTTAATGAAAAAAGAATTAAGTTGATGATATTCTCGGTCACCATCGACTAATGATAAGAACATAAAATAAAGACCCTTAGCCCTCAAATACTTTAATAAAGTCAGTATATGAAAAAAAACAAGGCTCTGTTAATTAAAGGAGATCTGATAAGAAAGATGGGAGACTACATGAAAAAACCTGTATAACCAGTTGGGGTTCGATTGCGATACATATTCTTTTATCCAGTAAACTATCAAATTGGACCTATTTTACGATTGGGCTAATTTTAAGTTAAATTAGAGGACACAAATATATATAAACAAATTTCGATATTCTCTATAGAGGGAACGAAATTGAGATTGATAGACTGATAAAAAGAGATTGATCATATATTAAAAGAGATTATTGAAAACAAATTACAAAATAAATATATAAACGCAAACTAAAAATACAACAACAATAATAAAACAATTTATTCTTTATATACGTATGTAAGGGACCCAAGTTCGTCTTATTTTCTTGTTCACTAGATATTTATTCACTTTGCTCAATAATAGTTTATTTTTACAGTTTGTGTTTAAATTCTGGTACGAGAGTTTTAAAAGCGACATACGAAAAATTATCTCCAAAATTTTAAAATATGAAGTGTCTTCAAAAATAAAATAAAAAACACTTATATAGTATAAGATATAAAAATAATAATTTTTAAATGCTCTTTGCGTTTTTAATTGGACAATAATGCAATTTGCATGTTTGAAAAAATTTGTTTATATAAAAAAGCCCTATGTTATATAATTTCATAAATTTATATAATCATATACTTTATGAGAGTGTGAAATTTCAAAGAGAAGTCAGATGCTAAGAAAAAAATTAAATTAAAAAATTTAATATAATTTTTAATAAAATGAAAAATAATACTTAAAAATACCACTTAAATGAATAAATATGTAAATAAAATAGTAATTTTTTTCTATTTATTTATTTATTCCCCACAGTGTAAAAATGTACATAAACTGTTTCTCTAAAATATTTTACAATTAACTAACAAATAACACACTAGAAAATTATTTTAAAAAATCTACAAAAACAATTTAAAAAGAACTGTTAAAAGTGACAAATTTTAAATTAAATCAACGAAATTGTAAGTAAATCAATAAACGAAAAATATTTTTACTGTGGTGAATATATTTACACACAGCAGAACATAATTATATTGTCGTAATACATTTATGGGAGCATAAGACAAATAAACAAATTGTCCAGGTGCACATTTAAATTTTATATAAATATCCTCATTTACATTTATTGAATAAAATGTAATACATATACAAACAAAAAACATAATATTTTTAGCCACTAGAGAAATTTAAAAAAACTAAATTAAAATACCAATGACAAATTCTTCTTAAAAAAGTTCTTTTCTTTCTCTATTATTCTAATTTATTTTTGTTATTTATAAAGTGTAATCCCCAACATCTGACTTACCTTATACATGGTTATCCTCATGTTACCAAATCACAAATATGTCCAACTATCCTCACACAATGTACTTTAACTAAACTCACACAAACACTGCCACAGTTCACCTACAACATCCACAGCTCATGATGGTAGGAAGTACTGTACTAACTGATTAGGAGGTGTGTGTCTGGGTCCAATATATAGACTCGGAGGGGTAACTTCGGAGGGCCCAATGAGATTGTCTCAGGGCCCCCCTCCCCCTCTGGTATGGTGAAAGTAGGCTATACCTCTTCTGAAGAAAGTACCGCTCATACTAGAGTAAGACAGCATCAGTCGACCTTCAGGCTCTAGTCTACACTTTCTCGTGTCTCTTTTTTTTGTAAATCTTACTTTCTTTGAACGGTACATATCTCACTTTAATTAACCATGACAATGGTACACGTCCTTGTCTGAGATTGAAAATAAATAATAGAAAAATTCTTCTTTACAGAAGTGATCAGTTGGTGATATGAATGTTGCTATGGCGTATACAATTGTATGGTAATGATATTCGTTGGTATATATAGCCTATTGCAATGAAATACATTATGTATTATATTACAGTTTTAATAATATTTGTATTTGTGTACATCTATCAAAATAAACTAAGTAAATGTATATATTTATCCTAAGTCATTTATTTATTCATTTAATTTAATTTTTTAATGTGTAACTATTATGTCCTAATTTTCTTTAAAATTGCATACTCTCCGATAGTAATGTTGGTTTTTGTATATAAATTAATATTTACAAACATTAAAAATAATTGCAAAATCATTATTTTCTAATTAATTCTCTTATTTACTTATGTTTATTTTGTTTATAAGACTTTATAATTGTATTAAATATATAATTATTAACTTTATTACGTAATTTTTCCGTTAAAATAACTAGTTAAACAAACTGGAGAAAATAATTTTGTATAAAAAAACGTAAACAAACTAGAAAAACGAATGTTTTAGAATTGGTATTTTTTGTTTTACCAAAAATATTTGAGTATAATCAAACTGGAAACCGAACATCTTAAGCTTCATTTTGTAATATTTTGCCATTTTAAAATTCTCTTCTTCCAGTTTCAATATTGTTTTAATCTGTATTATATTGAGCGTTTGAACAAAGATTGTTTAGCAAATTTTAACCTATTTTCTGTTTTAGCTCAGTATACAATCATCATATTTTATTTAGTTATCTTATAAATAATAAATTTTTCACATACACTGGCAATAACACTAACTTAAAAAAAAAAAATTGTTAAGTTCATGTAATAATTTAACAATCAATAGACTAATCAGTACAAACGCGTATATTCTTCAAATAAGTTTTTTTTTTAACTTTCAAAAAAATAGAATTACATATTTACATTTCTAATAATTTAAAGTTAATAATGTACATTGTGATATGAAAAAATCCACTTACTTATCCATGTGTGCGTGTGCGCGTACATTCGTGCGCATGCGTGTACGTTTGTGGTATCGAAAAGGTGCTGTGGTTTGGGAAAAGGCGCGTTTAAAGGTGCGCTTCCATATGTCTGTACTTTCGCGTATGTGTGTTTCAAAATTAGGCAGACAGCCATTATTTTTAGATTTTTACAAATATCGGTAAAATGTATCAAAAAAATCGTGGGATATATATATATATATATTCTCTATTTTATTTTTATATTTCTTTACTAAAAACATATATAGTATTTTTTTTTTTTTCATTTTAGAATAAATACAGTATAGGCCTATATATAAAAATATTATCTTTTTTTTTTTGCTTAAACGGTGATTTTTAACAGTTATTAATAATATGCGACGTGATTACTAATTTAAATATATAAACTTTAATCGTGCGTTGCAAGTAGTTGATAAACCAAAAATAATCACCTGACAAACTTGTCTTGAAATCTTATCCTACTATTTACAAGTGAAGTCGTAATCTACACAGCTCTGTTTCATCAGGTTCTCTCGTAATGCTCAATTAAGCAGCTAACAAATCAAGTCTTTCGAATTCCTTACCAGTACAGACTAGTTCAAGGTTGCTCCAGATATCCGCATTACCAAAGAAACATTTTACCAGAGACGCAACCACGACCGTGGCATTCTGTTCCATTCATGGCGACGTTAATCACTTTAATGCTGTTACCTAATACCGTACAATATACTCTAGTTAATTTTGATGTTTTATAAATACGAGTCATTGTTGTTTTTCTTTGTGTTCTTAGATAATAAAATAAATTGATTGGTTCTTCGTGGTACTTAGCCAACCGCAGTGTAATACTATCAGATAACTTAAACGTAACGATTAAAAGTCGGTCTTTTGGGTCTTATAGAAAATATTAAATGGTTTTGGTAGAACAAAGGGTCTTATCCAGTAAGGTGAGTTTGTTTAGGTTGTTCAACAGATTTTCAGACCCTCGTAATTGTGGATATCATTACTTTCTTCGTCGGCTACACCTTAAAGAGCCTCGTAGTTGTATATAAAAAGGCTCCTGCTGGGCCTCGAATAGTACATCACATTCTACGCTCCTCTCCTGTGCTGGATCTCCTAACTATGGAAATATCATGAATTATTTTCTCGGTAGGTTATGATTCAAAATTAAACATTTGACAATAACTTTGCTATTTGTCATCATATATAGGTGGAGTTTGTACAATTACATGCAGAATTTCAATCTGTACATTTTTATCTAATTTATTATAAACAATAATATTTAATGAAGTGATCCCAAAACCACAAAATAAAACCCTAGGACAATTGACGTTAGAAAGTTTATAAACCCTTATGTACATTGCGGTAACATAGATACCATCGTCAGAGGGATGTCAACCCATATTTACCTCCCTCTGAGGATGGTAGTTATTTTGCCGAAATGTACATTAGGGTTTATTAAACTTACTACCGTCAATTGTGTTAGTGTTTTATTTGTGGTTTTGGGGATTACTTTTTTCGTATTATAATTTATTATAAGTTGAATAACACATGAGAAACAGCAAATAAAATGGCCGTCATTTCGATATTTTCCAATCGATTTTTCTTCATTTTAGTAGGATACTATATGAGCACACTATAATCCCCGATACCAAATTTCAAGTGGCTTTCTTAATTTTTGATACCGTTATAATGTTTAAGCGCAGCCGAAAAAGACGATGGTCAAACATTATTATTTGGTTTACTGTGGATATGTAAATCGAAGAAAGTTTATTTACCATTAACAAAATTACCCGATAAGTCGTACATTTGGTAATTAATAACAGCTTTAAAACACGACAATGAAAAATTAATGATGAATTGTTATTATTATCTTTTTCTGATAGATTAAAATACCTGAATTTTATAATTTGTTCAAACAAAAACCTTGAAATTCAATAATTGTAAAAAATACTCTAAAATGTAAATGAAAATAAACTAATTGTAGAAAGTGAATTATCGATTATATAAAAAATAAATTCCTTAAACATTAATTTGTACTCGTGTTTATATGTGTTATTTTAAAACTTTAGTATTACTTATTACTGTAACACGAGTGTCAATACCTTTCAGTAATCCCCAAAAGTAGTTTTTACAAATAAACCATTTTACCACTTCCCACTAGTTCACTTCAGTATAACTATACTGACTGAGCCATCTAAATGGTTTTTGCAAAAACAATTACAAATAACAATAGTTTGTGTCCAAGATAAGACTTTGGCAAGATAAGAATCTCTTGGTTTGTACCATCTACTCTTAAACTTACAAATAAT
The DNA here is from genome assembly GCA_963513935.1 of Aphrophora alni. Lineage (NCBI taxonomy): Eukaryota > Metazoa > Arthropoda > Insecta > Hemiptera > Aphrophoridae > Aphrophora > Aphrophora alni. Next base: position 149,060,902 of record OY740768.1, read on the forward strand.
ATCTCGTAGACAATATTGTCTAACCAGAAAAAAAGCTTAAATCAAAATTAGTATAATTATTTAAACAATACCTATATTCACCGATTTATACATTTCATGGTTGTATAAATTCTCTAAACGTCCAGAATTTATAATCGAAGTATTTTTATAGCATTTTTCATTTTAGAGATATTATAAGATTCATGTGAACATTGTATGATATACGATGAAAATTAAAGCTATTTTACGACAGTCTGTTTTTAATTACTTTTGTTTATAATTATCTTGGGACAGACTGCAGTAGTAAAACTAACATTTCTCATATACTATATCTCTCTTAATTTTTATTTACAACAATGCAGTCTTTGGTTTTATGTTTTCAGAAGATCCATACAAATCCTATAAACTAACACATCCTGCAAGGCGTTTTTAACGCAAAATATTACACGAAATACAGAGTAAGCTTTGTAATCCCAAAATTTCAACTTTTTTGACTGATCTTCACTTTTATGACTTCAAGAAACCGAAAAAAGTATTTTCAAAATTTTGTTCTTCGTCCTCATTATCGTTGTCCTCTGTAGGGACATAATTTGCTACAGGGAACTACAATGTGGTCATATAGAACCCTATTGCAAATTTTATAAATCGAATTGAAAATATGAAAATTTTGGTCAGTTTAAACAGATTTCTATTCATATCTCGTATATTTATCAACTTAAAGTAGAGAAGTTGATTATGTAAGTAACGGTACCAACCTCTTTGCAATGACAGAAAATTTGTTGAACAAATTTTAAAAAAAACTTACCCTATAATACGTATCCTGAGTAAGAACTCTTGATCTAACAATACAATTAAACATCCTACAAGACTCAAGAAACCAATTTTAGGGATTGCATTTAGAGGATCCGCTTGTTTAACATTGTATGATGGGGGCTAGATAAGTACCATGATGACAGCCAATATGACTGTTAATCTACAGTAATGCATAAGTAACTAAAAGAAAACTGCTTCGCCATTAGCAAGGCCAAATCCTGTGTAACTTTTAAGTGTTCACTATTTAGAGAGAAGAGCACGCCCACAGTAATTGATTTACGCCAATTAGTAACAACAATTTTATAAAATAATGTGTGTGTGTGTGTGTGTGTGTGTGTGTGTGTGTTCCCATTTATAAATTATTTAACAAATATGGCACCATGTCAAAATATTTTCATTTTATTTGTACAGTATATGCGGTGTTAGAAACCCAAATTGTATTCTCTTAATGAAAAACGTGATCATCAAATTTTACTATATTACTCTAAATTCTCGGAAATTTAACTATAAATTTTAAATCCTAATAAGTGGTACAAATGGAAACAATTGTTGGAAAATACAACTAATTTTAGTCATCTCCAAAAATACTAGGTGTGCATGATATTATATTTATATATTTTTCTCCTAAATCATTTCTGATGAACCAATAGTTATAATGTACATCATTGTTCTGAGTATTGCGTTTGTAATTTATGTTTACAATTCACAAGAACTATGCTTATTTATAAAGCAAGTCATGTAAATTCCATTAAATTGCAGATTCAGTTTTCCATAGTAATTCAATCTAACGGAAATTCCATTTACACATTACAATAAAAACAAGAAATTAATTCAAACAAATGTATTTTTAGCCACGACAAATGTTGCGAAACAGGAAGAAAAAGTAACTTGAAAGACTGATCTTGTTGATGATGACCTAGAACTAGTATTCCTCAGCTGTAAATATAATCATTAGTACAGCAGGCGTTTATTGCATTATTACACCGCAGATTTCAAGGACTTTCCTTATACAGACACTTTAAAAGATGGCAGCTGTACGTGAAGTCTCGCTAATGAAAGTCTGTAGATAAGTTCAAAGAATACCTTCTATGGAAATTATTGCTCACTGCTTCCTCAAAGGGTTTGATTATCATTAAAGTTATTATGAGTTGAAATCAAAATCTGTCTTTTAAAGATTTAATTCAGAAATTCTTAATCAGTATTTTTAAAAAGATCACACAGTAAGTTACACCAGATTAAGTTTGTACTTTCAATATAATTCTACTTCTTAGATGTCTTAGAACGCCTGTAGATCTTGATATATTTTGAAAGGAAAAGATGAACTTTGGTTTCTTTTTATACTAAAGATATAGTAGTAATAAGATTTTTTCTGATAAAGGAAATCAACTGTATTCCTTGCAATTTTACACTAAAATAGTACGAATAAGTATTCTAGAACTAGTTCCACATGGCCTGTGCGTAGTGAAGAGTTCATAATAAAATACAAATGTACAAATACATAGTACATACAATTCACTCTAGAAGAATAATGTTTATTATTTAACACCACAACAAACTAACCAATTTTTTACTAATAAAATATTAAATCTTAACTATTACCCAGAGAGATATAAATACACAATGAAAATACCCACATACGTACGCGCGTGTATACACAAAACTCATTATTCACACATGTAATCAGACAGTCATTAAATCTTCAGAGATTGCTACATATTCTGTCTTCAAAAATATATTGGATAATATATTGTTTATTTAACTTCAGTTTTGATACACAAAAATGTATGTGTACTAATTAAATATTTAACAAATAAATAAATAAAATTTCAAATAGGGGGGGTGTCAAAATGTCAACTTTTTTATAAATCCTAGTTAAAACATTCAGAATTTGTATCGTACAGTAAGTTTAAATTTACAGTTATCATTTTTAAATCGACCTTTCTCAGTAACAAGTTTGTTTTTTAAAATCTTAAAACCGATCAAATAAACTGTATAATTTGACTGAAATCAATTAAATTTCTGAATTACATAAAGTTTATTTGTTTTTAATATTCAGATTACTGATTTAACTGATGCCCCTTTTATTTGTTTTGGTAACAAATCCAACAAATGATTAGGTAAAAATCGTTTAATACAAACAAAGATCTCCCATGGAGCAGCAAAGTTAGACCGATATATATATATAACTTATTATAGAGTATTGATTTTGTTATTCTTTTTCCTTGTTACTTAAAACCACTCAGTGATCACCGCCTTTATAAGCTTTTCCTTGTTTTTTAAAAGCAAAACTCCTTTTGTTCACCATCGCCATATAAAAAAAAAAGAAGAAAAAAGATTAAAAAAAGACCACTAGCTCTCGATTAGTATAATAACGTCAGGGTTGGATGAGAACAAGATTTGGTCAAGAAAGACCTGTTAGGAAAGATGAAAGAGAAAGATCTAACCAAAGAGAGGTGTGGATCCAGCTAAAACCCTCGAATCCTCCACCCCCGCTATCACTATGATCATCGCCTTTATTGTATGTACTTAAGACTGATTTGTGGCTAAACAACCACTGCAGTTCTCTGAACTGTATTTCAAGCTCCTTTATTATTTTCAATGTGAGCCTTCCAGTTCAGTTTTGAGCCAAGAGTCATTTTAAAATGATTTACGATATCTTTATACAAGACAATTTTGGAATTAATTAGGACAAGCGATCCTTTGTCACTTTTATACCACAAGTTAACGTAGGCCTGGAAGTGGACTAGGACCAGTGTTGTATCTGCTGTATTGAAATGACCTAACACGAGACAAAGAAACAGTAACAGATGATACTGTTTACTTGCTACTGAAAAAAAAAAACAGTCGAAAAGGTTACAGAAAACCATGCTGAAAATAAATGGGTGGACCAGAGGGGAAAGTTTTAACAAAACTTAATCTAGAAACTGACATTAATATTTCAAGTAGTAGGAAGTCATGTAATGAAATATTTTGAATTGTATTTAAACACTAAAACAAGGTAATAAAAAATTATTCAATATTTCACATGATATGACTCACAAACGGAATAAATGTGAAAGAATTAAGTAATAACAATATTTGAATAATCATCACTTTTAATTGTATTCAGCATAAATTGTACAAAAGCAAGTGAATGAAAAACTAAAATCTTCACAAAAATTAAAAATGTCAACAGATGGTTTTAACTACTAACTTGTATTCAGTTCAATTACTACCAAGAATGGGTAATAATTACACCTGACCGTTAGCAGGTAGTCATGGAAACATCGGCTGGATGATGTGTGGTATTGTGAAAATTGAAGTTTTTCATTAACTACAATTTGAACTACGCAAAATATAAAACTTGTAACATTGAATCCTTTGTGCATATGGAATTTTTAATTTAAGACCTTTAATAGGCGTGGACATTTTCAGTTGATAATGCAAAAACTTTATGCGACTGTGAATGAAAATATAATGAAAAATCAATTGACCTGTGTATTGAATACAGAGAGTAGAGAACTCTAAAGAATGTGTAAAGAGACAGCATGCTGGATTGGAAAGATGTCGCAAGATTTGTGAAATGAAGGGGGTTGAGTTGGCTTGGACATGTACGACCTGAGACGTTTTCGATGGAGATTTTGTTAAGGGAAATGGATAATATAAAGAAGATATGAAGGTCACTAAAGAGATGGATGCAGGATTTGGTTTGGATGCGAAACATGATTTAATTTGAGTGTCTGGAACTAGCGGAGATTCGCTGGAGAGAAACGATTGGAGGTGAATAGTTCAGTTAGCCAAAGGTTACCAAGACCTTCAGGAGAAGAAGAACTTTTAATATGGTAGGCTACCTTCAATCCTCCATATTGAAATTTATGAATGTTAGTTATAAGTGCAATACAAGTAACTAAAACGTCATTCTAAACGTCCAGCATCTATAACAAATGTTTATTTTTGAGTTAGTTACAAGATTTAAGTTATTCAATTATTTTTTTCAGGAATTAGAAATTTTATTACTTGAATAATCATTTCTAGTAAAATTGAAAATAGTATCGGTAGAGTTTTTCTAGGTAAATATTAAAAAATATTTACACAATGGACTTATATGGAACAATATACGTGTAATAACTCTCTTTGTAATGTAGAATCTAAATAATGGGTTTACACATCGTAATCCAAGAAAACTTCGAAACAAAAGTAAAATGTAGAATATGATAAATCGTTTTAAAAAATACAGGTTTTTGAGCTTATCAAACTAAAGTCCATGAGTATTTTTTTAAAGTCCTAAGGGGTTTTAAAATTATTTCATCTCTAATTATAGCTTCATTTTCAATTGTAATTATTTCATGTTTATCGTAGAATTTCCTCATTAAATATCAGTTTAAAGATGGCGGATTGAGAAAGTACAGTAAATTTAAAATATGGAAAAGTTAAATTTCGAATACTCCAACAATAATATACCAAGTTGTAATTTTAAATTTGTACCCTTTGCTCAGATATTTGTAGTAATTTAGACTTAATGTTCACCTAGTACATAAAAGTTTAAATAACAACATATTTTGGTCATTGTTTACTTGTTTGTTTTAGCGAAGACATTTACTTTCCTAATACTTTAACAGTCGACATTTTTTTTTATACCTGAGTGACAGTGTTTTCATGAAGGATATCAAAGTAATTCGAATTTTATTATATAAAATACGTTAAAAAATAAAAATATTTAGTTGTATTATTATTACTATTATTAAACTTAATTGCATTAAGGTTTTGAAATACGTGTTAGGAAGGAGTTGACCCTTTTGGTTTTTTTCTCAGTAACTTCTGACATACTAGCTGTTTTAAACAATAATAAAAATAACAAATAAAACTGTTATGTATGTTACTTCTATACTTAACTTTTTTAAACTAAACAATCATTCATAAAACTGTTAAATTTATAAAAAATTCTTGTGAACATCACCTGTAATTATAAATTATAAAATTAGATAACAAAACCAGAAAGGAACCTATTAATGGATAAAATTTATTACAATTCAAAATCTAAACACAATATTCATATTAACTTTAATTGATGATCACATCCTTCAATGTAATAATTTATTTTCTACACATTTCTTATTTCATTTATTAATATTTCATGAAAATATTGAAATGTCCATGCATTAATAATAATAATAATGTTTAAACTATATTCACAGTTTATTAACTTTGCACACCGTCATATTATGTCTCTTTTGTTAAATTCAAAACAAAAAGCGAGACTAAATTTACATTTTGTACGGTAGCCTATATTACTGCAACATAACACACGTCAAATATTATTAAATAATGTCTAACTTAATGTTGTGCAATCACCATTAAAAAACGTTAATGGATCATTTATTGATATTTGACGAACATTTTAACAATAACACTTTTGTTGAAGAATCATTTTAAAATATTTATTATGGAACTGTTATATAAAATACTGCTTTTCTGTAATTGCAGGAATATAATCCTCACTTTTTTCAGTTAATTATACATTTAATATATTATCCCAAAAAATCAGTTTGTTAAAACTTCTGCTACCTGAAAGTTTTATCAGTTATACACTCATTGGATATTAAACTTTACAAATTCAGATTATCCTAACCATACCATACATTTTATTAATTCCCAGACTGTAAAGAATTAATTGAAAAATATTATTTATTTATTTAAAATCTACCTTTTTATATTAGTATGAGTTGTACGTTGGAGCAGATTTATTTTATGCAATAACATTTTTTAAGGTTATTAATTTCTGTTTTATACAGGAGGGGTGAAAGTTAGTGTTAGAACATATTTGGGGGTAAAGTAGTGGATGATAAAACAGCCCATATTAACAATTTCTTACTCAAAACTCAGTTGGTTTAAAAGATTGAATAATGTTTTTAAAAGTTATACTTCCATGCATTTTAAAGTAAAACTGCAATGCATTAGTATTCTGCCAATTTTTTGTAAAGTTTAACACCATTATCAGAATCTACATTGCATTTTCAACAAGAACAACATTATGTTCCTTGTTGTAAAAACAGAAAATTATTGTTTAAAGCTTTTCAAACAAGGGATACATTTTCTAACATTTTACACTTTCTGAAGTAAACCGTAGCAGAGTTTAATTTTATACTGTTCTTATTACCTTTTTTCCAAATAACAAATAATTTCAATCTTTAGCGATTATTTTTAGAATTTCCTTTTTTTTTTAACAATTAACGAAATTTTTTTAAATTACTATAATTGAAAATGGTGGAAAACTTTACAAAGCATTCAACAAGAAATTACAATTTTACAGAAAGTACAAAATTAAAAATGAACAATATTTATAATTTAATATAGATTTATGAAAATGGTGGAAAACTTTAGCAAATATTTAGAGAAAGACTAGAAATAACCTTTTCACAAAAAGTACAAAATTAAAATGAAAATAACGTATAATTTAATAGAGATTTATGAAAATGGTGGCAAACTTTACAAAATATTCAGAGAAATTCAAGAAATTAGCCTACTGTTTTGCAAAAAGAACAAAATCATCGGTGTTTCGAGAAGGAAATTGTAAAGCTGTTTTATCGCTGTAAGCATTTAATATACCTAAACAATTATTTAACATTTCTGTCCTCTTTGTATACATTTTAAACAAAGCTAAATTTAAGCAATATGATTTTTAGACGCGTACTGTTAAATTATTTTGAAATTAAAGACTTTAATATGTAAACTTTATATTATGTGAAAAAATACATTAGTATAATCCACAATTTTAGTTTATTACACAAACAAAAAGAATGGAAGAAACAATAAATATATATGAACTTAAAAAAAAAAATTAATTACAAAAATCATTCAATCAATCAAATATATATCCAACATATTACATGAGAGTTAGATAATTCAATTCAAAAATCCAATAATAACAAATATATTTGGGTTGTTAGAAATTGAATAAAAAACACACCTATGTTTTTAGCATTACTACTGAGCGTTTGTTCACTCGTCTATGAATTGTAAATGTTGAAACTAGTTTTGTAATAAACCAAAATTGTGGATTGTAACAGACTTTCATTTTTTTCTCATAATAAAACAAATTACCAGTTGATCGGTACGCAATCTACAACTTCATTAAAGTGACTGAAAGAAGAACTATTCCACATTCTTGAAAACTACTCTATTCCTTGTAAGACGTTGTACAACTTTTTTTTACACGTTTAATCGTTTTGCAATCAACTACAACACTAGCTACAAGTCGTCAATGCCTCGTTAATTACCGATCGAAGTTAGTTGTCAGTTGTCAGTAATTGGTTGACAATTTGTATTTGGTGTGTGTTTATAATATACTATATAAACGACTAATGGATATGTAAGTATGGATATCGTAGATATTATCTGAAGAACGGTGAATTTTTGTTAACCTTTAAACTTATGTAAAACACGTGGGTAACAAATCAGCATGTTCACAAATGAACCTTCTTGTATGTATTAATCGGTGGTCTTATTATTTAAACATACAGTAGTGGTATCTAATAATGTAAACCTTACATTAACTCTGCTGCAGTTTCGGGTGAATCACTTATCATTAAGAAAATAACACAATTAGAAACATACAACACTACACAAAATATATTTCACTCCGTTCAGAGGTCATTCATTGCTTGAAGCACTCGCGAAAATGTTTATCATGGATGTGTACGTATGTATATAATATTTACTGTAAGTTTGATAATTGTAAAAATGTCGAACTTTGTTTTTTAACTTATCTTGACGTTTCATGGTCTCAGGAAACCCAAAATTGATTTTTGACGTCCGTTGTGGTTGTCGTAAGAATAAGAGCACTTCTACAAAACTTAGAATAGGAACATTACATTTGGTGTAGATAAATATAGTGTATTTATATAGAACCCTACGAAAATTTAATTGAAATGTCAAATAGCGCCCATTTGAAACAGGCATTCATATCTCGCGTTTTATTTAACACACTAAATTAAATAAAACAAAATTTCAGACCTCCTCCCTAAGGTGACAAATACCAAAGTTATTTTTAAGAATGTCATTCCGACATAACATAACCTAACTTTGACCTACAAAGAAATTAAATATTTGTATAGCTATAAATTCTGGCAGGGTGGAGTGGAATCCCCTGTACAGCTTTGAAGCCTGCAATGCCTGAGACACTGCTACAAGCTAAGAGAGTACTTCTTAATATACACACATATACAAGGTCCACTATAAACTAGCTGGCGTTTTAAAATTATTAATACGCAATTTCAAGTATAAAAGAAATTGTTTAATAAATGTTTTAAACAAACTTACCTCACTGTTTATGACCACTTGATCAACCAACATCCTACAGGACTCAGGCGGTGGATATAGAGGGTGATTTGACGTTATACAGATAGGTATGGTCCCTATGATGATGCTGGACCATGGAGGCTATGCGACAACTTTATATTGTTAAAAATAAATATCTTACGATACCATATTTAAAAATATTATTTTAACTGTAATTTAGTAAATGTAATAAAGTTAAAGAAACACAATTCTCAATGTTGTAATTATTTTTAATCATTTAAATACACTTAATTATATTATATTCAATATTATTATTATATTCAAAACAAAATAAAACTATTTTTATAGTAAATCTTTTTTTTCCTAATGTAATATTTCACCCTCCACTATTCGTAAAACTTTTTTTAGGAACAGTTTATTGTAATTTAATTACTTTTAGACTCGGTTAGTTTTAATTAGTTTTAAACTTTGCGTGTCCAAGGAAAGTAATAACGCAAAATTCATGAAGTTTATTATACAGCAAAGTCGTTTATCTTGGTGTTAGAAGACGCTCATAAATTGTGATGTTCAAATTAAATGATAATTTATTTGATTTTGTTTTCACATAGTTTATTAATATTCTCTTCAAAATGATTCTGTTTAAAGCCACATATATAATGTAAGTTATTGTTTAAAAAGTATTTATTAAAAAAAAGTGAATAAGTAAACTTGTATCAACAGTGTGCAACGTTTCCCAAAGAAATGACATCCAAGAATATAAATATTAGTATTGTTTTCATGTTATATAATAGGATCGTGGATAATTTTCAGGTTTTGTATTGCTAAAACTTAAATTTGTATTACACTTGCAATAATTATTTTCTTTATTATTTTTTTTTCAATTTACTTCCGTGTAAATATAAAAATTATAGGTATATATTAATTAGGGGGAAATCACCCCTAAGAGGGCATAAACCTGTGTGTAGGAACGTCCTTAAATTAATGCAGGAAAGTTTTTGAAAAATTATCTTTTAAAAAATTTTTTAAATTTATAATTATATAGTTATATATAATTATTTAGTTATATAGTTTCTGACTATAATTTATAGAGTGTCCATGTTTGTTTATTGTTTTTTACACAAAAAATTATTCTTATTATTATTGGTTAATGATTACACAAAAAACAAATAAAAAACATGGATACTCTGGATTGACTCAACACAAATGCTCAAAGATCTGTAACTCTAAAAACTAAATAAAATGGGTGAAATTTATAGCTTTTATAACTAGCTTAATCTCATTTCTTCTTTTTTGATACAACCATTTCTTTATAACTTTTTGTATATAGAAACACTGACCACTATAAATGATATTAAGGCTTAAACAAAACATATAAGATACTTTATAGTTTGGTTAATACTTAGGTTGAATTAAATTATTGAATATTATTTTAGTTTAAAATGTTTTATAACACTTTTTATCGCGCATTACACCAATTTTAGCTTGTCTAATCTAGTAAGTCTTTTCTAATTTGGTAAATATATGATTAAGAAAGGTAAATAATAAAAGTTTTCTGAAATACAGTTACCTTATTAATAGATTGCTGTTATTGTACAAGCTATTTTGAGGATAGTAAAAATAACCTCGAATGTAATAGGTTATTAATATTGAAATTCACAATTAATTATGATTGAAATCGGTGAAGTCTGCTTTCAAAAATTTGGTTAAATAATATTTTCGAAAGAACCAGACGATTCCGAAGGAGCCTAGCTGGATCTACACTTTTTTCATGTAGTTTTCTGTTAGATCATTCTGAATTATCTTTCCTACCAAGTCACATTGACAAATTATTGTTAACTTCCAACCCCAACGCTATACAAGATTCAAGTACTAGAAGTTTTTATAGTTTTTTTGCCTTTAAACTACAAGGAAACCCCATTTTAAATCAAATCTTGTAAAATTATTCATTACCGATTATATATACTACGTAATCACAGTGTTTGTTTTTAGAATCTCATAAATATAACTGTTATCAACAAAAAATACAAAAGTTCAACAACCTCGTACTATACATGTTCTATTTATTATAAACTCAACTGTGCAAAGTAGGGTATAGTAAGCTTATATATCCCAGCATGCTCTATAATACTCTGCTGGATGTCTCAATATGTTGGCGTCTAAAACAGCAGGGATCGTATCACGTTGCATAGTTCTTTTAATTTGTGAATTCAATTTCCTACATAGTGCAATATTTTGAGTTAACTGAGTGATTTACGTGAACAATATTGTTAATTAATTTAAACGGTTAGTTGAAAATAAATATAACTTAACTGCTTTTGGCGGGTTCGTTAAATTGTCTAATGTGTAAAATGACTATAAAACACTATACACTGGGGGTAAAAAAATAGAACATTATTTTTTGTTAAATTGAAAATAATATACAAATACAAAACAAAACGTAATTATATTTTTCTTCATTCTTTATAATAAAATGAGTGAATTTTTTTAATAACATCATATATTAGCATTTATTATTTTTTAAATATTAAATAGGTGGAATTTGATAAAAAAATGAAGCTTTTGGTTTTTTTTTCTTCTTATTCGTTAGTGTTAAGGTTTTCAGTATCAGGTATTGCAACCACGAGTTACAATGGTTGGTAGATTTTGAGACATGCAGCATATTATGTTCGGGCCATCTGCTGGTCCATGTTGTCTGGCTCCACCTGCAGGGCCTGATGAAGCGGTTCCATGATCTGTAGCTACAGTAAACGTGGTTTAATGTATTTATGTCTGGGTTGTATGCTTAATATCTTAGAGCAGTCACGGTATTTCTACAACGACCACCTTGGTACGTAATGCTTGGAAATTCCCCCCAATTCATAATATTGTACCTTGATGAAAACTGATGAAAACTGTACCTTAAAAGAAATGGTACAATGAGATTGTAATTCTTCTCCAGGATGTCGCCATACTCTCTCATAAGATTCTGGTAATCTTAAGGAGAAACGTGACTAGTCTGAACATAACACCCTCTTCACTGCTTTATAATCCAGACAATATGATCTCGCTCAAAGTGCCACGTAGTCTTGCTCTTCAATGGTGTATAATTAGCCTGATCCTGGCGATTTGAATTTAATATCGCTTCTTACTCTCGTCTTCTTACTGTTCTGCTACTTGAACTTAATCCTCCAGCCTTCGTTACAAAGCTCAACAGATTTTCGGGACCAGTTGCGTAAGATCAGAGATACAACATACCCGTCAGTCCTGGAATGTGTTACTCTATTAAATCCCGAACTTGGCCTTCTTTCCCTTTTAAGATGATAATTTTTTCACATCTCTCTAGATCTGGATCCAGATGGACTCCAGATTTGGAATATCCAGTGATATTTTCACTTGACGCACGCTTAGTTCGCTTTAAAAATTAATCAATAGCTCTTCTAAAATGTGCTTCTAAAATATACCGTTTTAAGAAAAACCTAACCTAACCTAACCTAAACTACCTAACCAAACCTAACCTAACCTAACCTAACCTAACCTAACCTAGCCTAACCTAACCTAACCAAAACTAACCTAACCTAACATAACCTAACCTAACCTAGCCATTTTTAGAAAAACTGTAAAGCAAAATAGTAATTATACGGAATAATGAAGTCAGTGAGTTTCCAGGGAAATCTGATAAGGAACATAGCATATTTGACTATGAACAGTTTGAGCAACTTTCAAGGGCAAATCCGAGCAATACGAATTGATAAGTATGGTAAGAATAATTAGGCCTACATGATAAACTGATAAATATAATAGTCATTTACCAATAATTAATTGTCTTTTAATAGACAATTATTTTCTATTATTATTTTTCTAAATAATAGAAAAATTTAAAGTTCCTCAGTTTTGTTGATATGTGAATGTTTCACTTATTATTTCCTTATTAAAATCAAAACAAAATTACGAGTAATAATACATTTTTAGGTTATAAAATTAAATCTTACAATTTTGTGTAGAAAATAAAGATTTTATTTTTACTAAATAATTTACTAAATAATTACGAACGAAAACAATCGCAAAGTGCAAAAAAATAAGAAAATCAACACGATTGATTAAACATGATGTAATGTTTCATTAATTAGTTGGTAAACCTTGACGTGACATAAGGAAATTTAAAATTAATGGATTATAAAGTACGAAGGTTGATGGTTTATGTTCATCCTCGAGTACAATGTAATAAAGGAAGACGGAGTAATATTATTATTATTAATTTCTATAAAGAAAATATGTCATTAACGATACGATGATTTTAAAAAGCCTTGGCTGAAAAACTAATTCTGTCGAAAAATTATAACGTTGAATAGAATCATTAGTAATAGCAAATAATAATACAAAAGTTAGTGATTACTTGTCGTATATAGATGATTATCAACAAGATATTACAATAGGTTTAGTAAATCTTATTAATAATCAAAAGTGAACAGAAAAACTTCAGGAAATTATTGTATGGGTACAAATGAAGGGGGGGGAAACCTCGTAATAATATATCTCAGAAAAGCTTCGTTTCTAAGTATCGAAATATTTCGAATTCATTTCTGCTCAAAGAGATAATTGAAGTCAAACTGTAATTATTGAAAACAATTTAAGGAACAAATTTTGTGGATTATTATCTTGTTTTTTAATCTGGAAAATTGAATTTAAAAGGTACTAGAACTTCAGAAATTTCCGATTATAGGCTACTGTTGGTAAAAAATAGGGGTGGAAAACACAGTTATTTTATGTACGGAGTAAAATAATTTTGTTAAATCACTAATAAATGCATAAAACTCTCAAATAAAACTTGTTGACAATTTTAATTGTGAGAAAAATTGATCAAAATATAGTCAACTGAAAATATGTGTAAGTTACAGAAACTTTGCTATTAAAAAAAAAAAAGACTAGCATTATGTTAAAGTAGTCATTTTCACATTTACTATTTGATTTTTCTCCACTGCAATAGGGTTCGATATGAGTACAATATATTCACCGATACCAAATTTCATGTTTCCATAATAATGTTTCAGCTCACATACAAACGACAACGGCAACAGCGATGAAGGACATAGGCATGTCGAAGATTATATTTATGGTTTCCCCAGCCTATGAAAAATGAAGCTCATACAACAGAGTTCAACATTTGTTTGCGAATACCAAACCTAACCTATAATACGTATATTGGATAATAAATAATTTGTTTTGAAAAAAATATAGGATAATTCTGACATCATATATAGAGGAATTGGCATTGCAATATATTTATTTATGAAGACAAATGTTTACGTCAAACAGCCAGTAGCATAAAAACTTGCTTTCTATCAAAGAAAGATAACAGTTTTGGACTTCTACAAATCAATTATTTAGAATGAGTAGGTCCAAAGTTAAGCTCTTCCAATCCAACAACAAGGTTTACTACTTACATTGAGAGCACTTTCGAAAACGCTTCTTTTAATGTCGATTCCGGAGTATTTATCCCACTTATATTATCCATTGTTATACAAAGACGTTTAACAATAAAAGAATAAACTTGTAAGAAAAGAGAAGGTTAAGATATAAAACTGAATTGCGAACATACAATAAGAAATATACCTTCAGGCTTTGACGTATTGCCACGGGTCAACAATAGTGTCAAGGCAGGTTTCTTGAGATCGTTAAAGTAAATTACAATTTATATTTACAACAACACAAATAGTAAACATTTATGACTTTCTAGTTCATCATATGTGAGGTTGTGCCTCTTATTCATCACAAACTTCATATAACTGCCGATAAATATCAGTGGGATTACACTTTTTAGCCATAAAAAACGAGTAACAAAATGGATATTCAATTTGGATGCAACTTCCAAGTAACGGGACATTATTCCTCGTATTTGTTAACAATAGAAACATACAAATTTTACAGCTGAATTTCACGAAATATATGTGTTACCAACAGCTATAATCAAAATGTACCTTTAATAAAGAGCAATACAAATACGACTTACATTTTGACTGCACACATACCAAATTTGATTCAATCCGGTCCATGTAGTTTGTAGAACACTGGACAGGGGTTATACAGACAACAGACTAACAGCATTAGAAAAACCACTCTTTTCTACTCAAGGTCCTCAAAACGTATATATCCACAAAAACTCGATATCAACTTTATTACCCACAACATTTTATTTTTTTTAATTATTCATCCATTTTTTCGACAAATATTACATTTGTATAAGGCAGGTCCCATAATTTACAAGTAGGCATGCAATATAATAATAATACTTGGTACCCCAGCAACACTACAAAGTTTATAAAATTTATAATTATTATGATAGCAGAATGTAAACATAAATACAAAATTTAATATCCATAATACACGTTTTTTTTGTTTTTTTTTTACATTAAAAATATTTAAAAAAAACTATACACAATTCAACAAAATATAAAATATGATTAAGACTACAAACAACATTACAAAGCCCCGAACAATAGTCAATCCATTGAAGATAAAAACGACGAATATGTTATCACAAAATTTAATGTATTATATCTGTTATCAGTTTTTTTGGATATATTTTATTTAGTCGTTTTCGAATGTTAAAAAAAACTAAAATTATGATACAATATATATATATATATATATATATATATATATATAATGTATTTTCCATTAATTGTAAGTGTTAAGGTGTATTCAAACTTGTAAATTCAACTCGGGTACATGAACGAGCACACATAATAGGCTTATAAATATTATGACCGTTAGCAATATGTCCTTCACCTATTAGGCACTAAGCCATCAATGCATCATATATATTATGTAAGATATTATATGCTTCTAACTCCGTGTATTTCATACATAGACAATCAATGAAATAGCATATACTTTAAAAGACAATTAATATTGCTATGGCTATAGTTTTGACTTTCTCTTTAAGTCAATAGTTTTTATGACATTTTGTCGCATATGAAATTCTTTTTACTTTAAGAGTATTAAAATGTACCATTTTTGTGCTTCTAATTATATGTAAAATATTTTATTAGAATTTTATTCAGTAAAGTATAGTCTCATACTAAGTTTCAAGTTTATATCTTGAATTTTGTGACCACAAAAAAGTAAAAGGATTTGCAGGTGGAGTAAATAAATAAATAAACATTAATATGGCTTAATCGGACATTAACAGCATTTGTATACATGAAAACTAGTAAAAGTCGTTTCGAGAGTATAAATCAACTTGCGTTATCAGGTTTTAAAAAAAAGCCATTATGGTTTCCTTTAATAAAAAGAATTACAAATCTGATATAAAATACCACAAATGGTAATCATGACGCAATCGAGGACTAAACACTTTTAAAAGAAGTTAAAACGTTTTTACCCCCGATAAACAGTTGGCATAGCTTTCTCTTGGCTCCACCAATTTACACCAGTTACTTGCTGTCCTTTATGTAGTGCAAATATGTGTGTGGTGGTTTTATCTCATCACGTTTCTATTTAGTCTTACCTTTGACTGGTCTAACCTAGTTTTAGGCTTCAGTTGTATTCTTAGAATATGGATTTAGTTTTAGTTTCCAATATGATGATAAGCTACTAGGGTATGTTCGTGTTTTAATTTTTTATATTTTAAGTTTTACACTTGATAACGAGAGTTGATTTATACTCACGAAACTTCGTCTATTACATTTCCATATAACCTAAAAAAATGATGATAAATGTCCGATTAAACGATATTAATACAATGAACAATCCATCATTATATCTATAAAACCAAAAGTAAATTTAATTGAGACTCTCTGTAGTAAAAAATTTGTGAACGAGAGAGGTAGCTAATTTATTTTATGTTTTTCTTTAAAATTATGTATTTAATAATAAAAAAAATATAGGAATAGTGAAAAGTATCTAAACAAGGTAAGAGAGGTGAGTGGAAAACTTTTATCCTTCAAATTGAGCGTCTGTCAAACTAAATATATATAGAAAAACAAAACCACTATAATTTGTTTTGACTTTATAGAAACCTTACTTGATTCATAACCACTATAATTTGTTTTGATTTTATAGAAACCTTACTTGATTCATAATCACTATAATTTGTTTTGATTTTATAGAAACCTTACTTGATTCATAATCACTATAGTTTGTTTTGATTTTATAGAAACCTTACTTGATTCATAACCACTATAATTTGTTTTGATTTTATAGAAACCTTACTTGATTCATAATCACTATAATTTGTTTTGATTTTATAGAAACCTTACTTGATTCATAACCACTATAATTTGTTTTGATTTTATGGAAACCTTACTTGATTCATAATCACTATAATTTGTTTTGATTTTATAGAAACCTTACTTGATTCATAATCACTATAATTTGTTTTGATTTTATAGAAACCTTACTTGATTCATAATCACTATAATTTGTTTTAATTTTATGGAAACCTTACTTGATTCATAATCACTATAATTTGTTTTGATTTTATAGAAACCTTACTTGATTCATAACCACTATAATTTGTTTTGATTTTATGGAAACCTTACTTTATTCATAACGACCATAATTTGTTTTTGATTTTATAGAAACCTTACTTGATTCATAACCACTATAATTTGTTTTAATTTTATGGAAACCTTGCTTGATTCATAACCACTATAATTTGTTTTGATTTTATAGAAACCTTACTTGATTCATAACCACTATAATTTGTTTTGATTTTATAGAAACCTTACTTGATTCAAATATTTTGTATAAAACTAATACAAATGTTATTATTTGAATTGATTCCTCCATTTCTGAATGTAAACAGAAGGAGATTGTGATGTGTGTGAATGGGATCAGAATATTTCTGAGAGCTTTACGACAATGTAGGTGTAATGATGAAAGATTAATAATGACTTGAGAGTAAGTATAATATTTACGAGTTTCAATTAAATGAATGCGTTCATTAAAATCTATTGAAGTTGAGAAGAGAATTATTAACGTTAATGAATAAGAAAGTTTTACTTGCTACTAATTACGCCTGACAAGTATTCCTTCTTGTAATTTGTCTCATCTTTTTATGGACCAACTGTTTATGACTTGAACATCTGCCGTTAGATTTTGGCTTTCAGATTTGATGGAAGATATGTTGAAGAAAATATATCCTATTGGATGTATAAAAACGCTTCAATAACTGTGTTTTTTTAATTTCGGGAAATTGCTTCAGTTTGTTTTATACTATTATCATTTGTCTGTAATAAATGTGTACAATGAGAAAACGGAAATATTATTATTAATTTGTTTTGGATTAAAGAAATAACCTGGAATAAAAAGGGTTTTTTTTTTTTTTTTTTTTTTTCAAAGACAAATTATTTAACCACATTTAGTTGTTTTTTTATTTGTTTATAGTGAATGAAAAACGCTTTTAATTAAAAGCAAATAATTAAATTTTCTTTTTCACGATAAAATAAAGTTGTATACTAAGACAACAAACAATGCAGTATATCCGCTTGCCTGTGTTAAGACTTTGGAGTGTCAACTGATATGTGTGGTGGAAGTATTAGTACATAGTCCAAGGTCGAAGCAAAGATAAGAGAATATACCTTCTTTGTTTGTGCTTAGACTCTGGGTCTGGAGTATCAACTGTACTGTATATGGGAATATATTAGTAGGTATCAATCGAAAGCATCGTAAGGTAGATTTGAGAGAGTATAGGATTTTTACACATGGACATTTGGTATGTTTAAACTATTATAAATGTAGGATAATTTAGGGTAAATCCTTGTTATCTTATGAAAAAACAACTTTCTCGTTAATTCTAGATATAATTTCATCTTAAGAACAGTTTGGGCATTCATTATATTCAAGGAAATCTGTTTCAGATACTGTTTCTTCTGTCGATTATGGTTTTTTGGGTCACTCATTATCTCAATTACGAATAAGCTGATTAACCAAAATATTTATAGTAAGGATGTGGTGTTGGTGTAATAACAATTGTAAGTACTCAATTTGACATTCTATAATTTTAAAATTCTTATAATTTGGTAAAACTACTTATTTATTTTTAATTGTTAATTTAGAATATAACGTATTTTTTTTAGTTAAGTAAATACTGAGTTAGAACAATAAACTGAAAAGTTTGAACAAACAGCATTAAGAACTAATATTTATGGTTTCCAAAAAAAAAATATATATCTAAATGTATAGTATAATATAAAGTATAAGATCAGTTGCCAAGTAATATTATACGTCAAATAAATTCGACTGAACATTTTAAAATTGTTAAAAACTACAGTATTTCATGAAATTATATAGAAACTAAATTCATTTACTTTCAAAAGCGGTAACTTTTCTTCCACTATAGCTTTAGAACTTATTTCAAAGAATCTATACATTATTTTAAGTAAGAGAGACTTTTGACTCTAGAAACTAATGAAGATGAAACATTATGACGGTGCTCGGAAACTTTAATAAACTAAATCATTTCTACTAGGCGTTATTTATGCGTTCTATAGGATGAACAAGTTTCATGAATAAGTTCAAAGAAGACAGTATTTGATTTGTAAATTAATATTTTCAATCACAATTCTTTAAATTATAATTTCATAAGGCCAATTTCAATAACCAATATTTGAGTATATTGAATACGTGTAAAGCATTATGAGATTTAAAATGAATATGTGATGAAAAATGGTTTGTGATTAATAACTTTAGATACATTTTTTTTATATTAGAAGTAAAAAATTATTATTTTCAATCTTGTAAATCTTTTTTTAAATTAACATTAGATAGGACGTGACTTGTTTAGTTAATACGATAATTTAAAACAAATGGTTTCATAATATAATCACCAAATAAATACACATTACATATTTTATATATGCAATACAAATACAAGACGACGACGCCGTTTTAATGACGTCATCATTCTCAGATGTTACAAGCACATGAACTCTTCTAACAATGAATTTGTGTACATGTAACAACTGAGAGTGATGACGTCATTGAACATCGGTTTTTATTTGTAGACTATTGTACACTTAAAACAATTTTTTTTTTTAATTCGTTGGTAATTGAAGTTTATACAAGTGTAACTCATTTCAGTGAATTAAGAATGTAGACCTAGAGCTTTAATTTTACCATTTAGATTAGTTTGTTTGAATTAATATAATGAAGAACTATTATTTTTATTTTTTATAGTACAAAGTTGTTACGTATTTAAAATATATATACGTTATAAATATTTGAAAAATTTGGTAAATCATTTTCTAGGCTTGTTCAGATTTTCAGTCTTTAAAAACGATATCGATTTTTCTCTCAAATCCCTGTTTGCCTACAGCTTTATCATGTATTTTCTCACAAACTGTAAAAGTCAGAATTTTTTAGAATGAAGTTTTATAATGGTCGCACACAGTTATTAGATTGATTATTGCAACGGAATTCGTCAAGTTTGGCGAGATAATTTTGTTAAAGAGAATCATGTTAGTCACGCCGTATTTCAAGAAGTAACTTTCTGCTACAATATTTATTTTGTAAATTTTTTACGGAATTTTTAGTTTAAGTTTCAGATAAACATGTGCTAATAATAGAAGTATAGAAACAGAAAATGTGTAACAATTTGTATTATTGGTCAAGTTTTAAGGGAGTTTTGATAAAATTTAATTTGATATTATGTATTTTGGAGGTTCCTTTCCTTAATTCCTTCTCCGTGGAGACTTCCTTTTCGTCCTAAGTGATAGTTGTCCTTTGTCTCTCTTTGTGAATTCTACTACAGTTCCTGTTACACATAGTCTATTATATTGTATGAAGATACAAAATATGATAAATACTTATATCTACTTAGTACTCAGGTATGGGTTTTAAATGGGTTATGTTTTTGGTTGGCGATAATGAAAATGTTTAATGAAATAATGTGTGATTTTTATGTTGAGCGTATACTATCTAATAACTTTCGAATTTCAGTATCTTCATAGAGATGAAGAGAAAACTAGTTATTTTGTAAGTATATAATAATTACTAAAGTTTATCTCCATCGGAAACTATTATTTGAACTAAATAATCTACGTAACTAAACACTGTTCAGAATCAATGGTATGTACAAAATACAATACTTCTAATTATATGTCGTCAAATTGCCTGAAATTTCGTTAACAATATGGAGTTGAAACCACTTCATACAGAATTTGCTAATTTTAACTAATTTAGTTAAATATTATATAAGTTAAATAATAAGTTAATTAATAAGATATAAGTTAAATAATACATGAGATATGAAGAAAAAGTGTTTAAAATAGCCGCCTATTGACAATATTAATTTAAATTTTCTGAATTTTAATAGGTTTCTAATGAGCTCACTGTAGATCCTTATAACAAATTACATGTTTGTATCTTGTGCTATGTTACAACAACTATCGTGTTTATTACAGACGACAACTACGACGGACGGACTGCATGTTGAAAATCACATTTCGATTTCCTGAATCCAGGAAATGTAAAGATCAGTCAAAAATCGAAACTCGAAATGTTTAACATAACCCCACCTTACCCTATCCAACTTAACTTTCCCTTTCCTTATCTAAAATAACCTAATCTAATCTAACCTAACCTAACCTAACCTAACCTAACCTAACCTAACCTAACCTAACCTAACCTAACATAACCTAACCTAACCTAACCTAACCTAACCTAACCTAACCTAACCTAACCTAACCTAACCTAACCTAACCTAACCTAACCTATCCTAACCCAACCCAACCTAATCTAACCTAACCTAACCTAACCTAACCTAACCTAACGTAACCTAACCTAACCTAACCTAATATAACCTAACTGAACCTAACCTAACCTAACCTAACTAAACCTAACCTAACCTAACCTAACCTAACCTAACCTAACCTAACCTAACCTAACATAACCTAACCTAACCTAACCTAACCTAACCTAACCTAAACTAACCTAACCTAACCTAACCTAACCTAACCTAACCTAACCTAACCTAACCTAACCTAACTTAACCTAACCTAACCTAACCTAACCTAACCTAACCTAACCTAACCTAACCTAACCTAACCTAACCATTACAGACGACAACTACGACGGACGGACTGCATGTTGAAAATCACATTTCGATTTCCTGAATCCAGGAAATGTAAAGATCAGTCAAAAATCGAGCCTCGAAATGTTTAACATAACCTCACCTTACCCTATCCAACTTAACTTTACCTTTCCTTATCTAAAATAACCTAATCTAATCTAACCTAACCTAACCTAACCTAACCTAACCTAACCTAACTTAACCTAACCTAACCTCCCCAAACCTAACCTAACCTAACCTAACCTAATCAATGAAATGTAAAGATCAGTCAAAAATCGAACCTCGAAATGTTTAACATAACCTCACCTTACCCTATCCAACTTAACTTTACCTTTCCTTATCTAAAATAACCTAATCTAATCTAATCTAACCTAACCTAACCTAACCTAACCTAACCTAACCTAACCAAACGCACCCTACACCTCTTACTGGGTAACTAATAAACTTGCAATACATTATAACTAATAACATGATTTCAATATTTCTTATATACTTATATAATATAAAATAACACACTTTACAATATATATACCTCTAAGCAATCACGGAATCGTAAATAGTTCTATATGATAAGTACGTACATAGTCATATGTTGCAAAAGGAAAAGCGATGAGATGCAGTGTCTGTGTTGCACTTCTTACTTCGTGTACAAACTCACATGTTTTACTTTAACGATTCATTTCATCTTCAAAGATTTATTCTTACTAAGAGGACGATACATTGTAAAGAGATCATATTGTGTTTCTTTGAACTGAGCTTACAATGCGCTCGTTGTGTATGCAATAAAAGAAGTACGTATTTGTTAGTTTATATCCTTTAAAAAATCCAATTCCGTATGAAGTTAGTGGTATTGTGAAATCTAAAGCCACAAGAAATTAAAGAATTTTTTTTCCAATTAAGTCTCTCTTGGCCAAATCTGGTTCTTTTGGTATTAGAGTATTAAGGCAATGGGTCTTTAGGCTATATTTGTTCATTTTTTTTTTTTTTTTTTTTTTTTTTTATAAAAAATATTATCACAGAAAGTTATTTTCTTAAAATAAAAAAGAAAACATTTTATTATTATTATTATTATTTTTAATATCAAATAAATAAGACAATAATTGGTTCCTCGTCAATATTCAAGTGATATTTTTGTTACGTCATAAGTGTTAATAGTGGTACATTTAGTCATGATGTAAAATGGGTAAAACTTTTCATTAAATTTCATCTCAACTAAAAAGATCCAGCAAGGTAGATGAGAAGCTTCTAGCAAGGCCTGAGACACTGACACAAGTGAAGCGATTGGGACTTTTTAATAAATATACATTTGAAAGATTTGTTAGAGGCTATTCAGCGTCAATAAAGTAGTAATATACACAATTAGAAGATTCAGAAAATCTGTGGAACAACTGTTTTAAACTATTTTAGCTGTCACTACGTATAATAAACCCCTTGATCTACCAATTCAATCTAACAATTTCCACAAGTCTTGACAGATAAATTTCTTACCATTACATTCAAAGAACCTACTAACATAACCTAACCTAACCTAACCTAACCTAACCTAACCTAACCTAACCTAACCTAACCTAACCTAACCTAACCTAACCTAACCTAATCTAACCTAACCTAACCTAACCTAACCTAACCTAACCTAACCTAACCTAATCTAACCTAACCTAACCTAACCTAACCTAACCTAACCTAACCTAACCTAACCTACTTGAATTACACTGAATGATTAGACTGGGGAAGTTCTATGATTTACAAAGTATTTTTTCAGAAGTAATGTTTAACCAATATTCTTTAGTATTCTACGTTATTTGTACAATTTTATAATCATAGATAAAATGCATATTATTCATATTTCCTAATCAAATATTTACCCCCTCCATCTGATAGGAGGCTCCACCCTTAGCAGTCAACCAGAGCCGAGACTTGGTAAGAGCGAAGCTAGAAGAGACTGTTTAATACATCAACATACATTACGAGGCCAGTTGAACCTAACTGACATCAAGAAAGTAGCTATATCCCATTACGAGTTCTATAAAACATCTGTAACTGTGTTAAACAAACTTGCACCTCTCGATGAAACCCATCGACCTATCAATACAATTTAACATTTCCTACAAAGCTCAAAAAATCGAATTTTAGGCATTACAATTTACAGGATCTGTGTGTATTACATTGTACTATTAAGGAAGGTAGGTACTATGATTGTACTCAACACTTGTTACTATTTGGATTGTTTATCTTCCAGTTACAATTCATTTTGTCGCTATACAACCTAAGCTAGCATCTTACAAACAATATAACACAATACACATTACATATGTTAATGTTTTTGATAACAACTTCGTTTTATCTTGTAAAGTATAAATAGAATATTTAAGAAAAAAATTTCAAAATAATCATTTTAGTGTTTTAGTAACAATGTTTTTCTCAAATCGCCTGGGAACACTGTGGTGATATTCAACAAAAGGAAAACAAGGAATCCCCAAACGACGAAAACAACAGAACTAAAATCGTAATTATAATTCAGTATTTTTTATTTAAACTACACTTAATATACATTTCAATGGCATAGTCACCATCGGCAGATAGTTACACCCTAAACTGCTATGAGGATATAAGCTGTAAGTTATAGATTTAACCCTATGAGGATGATAACCTACTATGTCATTGGAATGTAAATCAGGCAATTATAAATAAACATTTTAAAATTATTAAATATAATCTCAGGTTTTGTAGTTTTGGGATTCCTTGAATCACAAAGAAAAAATAGAGGTTAAATTTCATTTCATAATAATAAACACATTTAAAATGTAATGGTAGTTTTATTTAATATTCTTATATCAATATTTGCATTACCAGAGTGAGGAAGTACGAGAAACCGTCATTTAGAAAGCAGAATCATACTCCTCTTTCCAGGAAAAATAATTTCGTATGATTATATTTCCATTACTCAGTAATTACTCATACAATGTACCTTCCTCACGAACACGAGTAACTGCGGTAAAATAAGAGAGAGAGAGAGAGGGGGTAGGGGAGGGAAAGCAAGTCTCAGCCAATGGTAGAGTTGTAGTAAGGAATATCAACAATATGCATTTTCTTTATAATTATAAAATTGTACAAAATAAAACGGCACGATTTAAGATATGAGTTGAACATTTCTCCAGAAAAAAGTTGGTGGACACCATTATGGACTTACCCAGCCCTAAATACAATGTAATACAAGCAGATTCTCTATATGTTCGTAGACCTCTTGGGTCTTACTAAGAAGGTAAGTTTGATTAAAAGAGTTGTTCTGCAACTTTTCTGAATGTCATAATTGTTTACATCACTACTTTCTTTCCCCGTCAGTTAGGCTCTAACTGGACACTTACATGTGAATTTATAAACGGTCTCCACGCGCTTTGTTCATGCCTTGAAGTGCCAGCTCAAGCTGTACATGTGAAGAATACTCCGATTCCATAGCTATCAGTAGATGTACCAGGCACAACAATGCCGGAATAGTAACTCAATAAACTAAACCCCGCTAAAATAACATATCAATATGTGGCAATATGTGTTAACTAAATATATTTACTTCTTAAATTCCTCTATCCAGAGTTTGTATTTTGAATATGTTGATGTTATACGTTACAGTACTGTTAATTCGTTGCCAACAAAAAAATTTACAAACAAAACAGTTTTATATAGTGAAAATGAAAACGTGTGAGATAACAAGATTACAAAACCTACATTCTGTCTTTCGATGTCTCTATTTAAAATATTAAAATTTACTTTTTTACTTTTATATTTTATATTTGTATTTATGTATGGTAACATAAAAATAGTTAAAACAAGAAACAACTATTTTTTTCACAAAAGTAACTTTGAAACAGAAACTAGTTCAGTTGAGTCTTACGTCATCGTAAAAGTAAGCATATCATAGATATGAGTATCCACAATTTAAAAATCCTGATTTTTAGAATGGTTAAAACAATTTTTTTTGTAATATAAATTGATTTCAAAAAATAAAATTTAAACAATATTTAAAAGAATACTACATATTTTCAATATACTCTATAATGTATGAAGCAAATAGTTCATTTAGTGTAGATTTTGATTTTATTTAAATTCTGATTTTCCACTTTTCATTAAGTTTTACACTTTTTCACTGTAGAGAGAGAGAACGTACTAATAGTGAACATCATTTTTGATTGACATTTTGATGGATATATTTATATTTAATTGTTCTCAAAACCGAAATATAATGTTGGGAAAAAAATTAACACTAGAATTTATGAATTTGTCTGTCTTCGTCACATTAACATTGACTTATTATAAATCAACCCTTAGCAGTTAAGAGAGAACGTACTAATAGTGAACATCATTTTTGATTGACATTTTGATGGATATATTTATATTTAATTGTTCTTAAAACCAAAGTATAATGTTGGAAAAATCAATTTTAAACACTAGAATTTATGAATTTGTCTGTCTTCGTCACATTAGCTATG
This sequence comes from Aphrophora alni, assembly GCA_963513935.1. Classification (NCBI taxonomy): domain Eukaryota; kingdom Metazoa; phylum Arthropoda; class Insecta; order Hemiptera; family Aphrophoridae; genus Aphrophora; species Aphrophora alni. Next base: position 149,087,506 of record OY740768.1, read on the forward strand.
ACTACATAAATATTATAAGACACGACATAGGATAGGGAAATAGTCTACGCTTTACGGGTGCTTTTCGTCACAAGTTTGACACACAGCTATCAGAAAGCGCTAGCAGCAGGTGCTTGACTGTACGCATCCCACTTGGTTGAGACTGTACAACTGTTGACCTCTCTCTCACAAACCTTCTCACTTACTTCCGTCAGCATAGTCAGTGTTGTCAGTTCGTGCGCTGAGATAAGCGATTCTCGACCTTCCCTCGCATCTCTGGTCCCATATGTGGCATCAGTGCGTTTTCTCTTACCCGCCTGAAACATTGTTTGACCGTAGAGCCACCTAGCGCCAGTCACATCAACTTCAGATTCTCTAGCAGAGCGACCTAGCGGGTATTGGACAACTCAAGAATAAGAGTAGAATATTTAACATGGCCATGTCGTGTCTTATAGTATTTATGTAGTCATTGACATTAGCAATGTCTTATTAGAAATCAACCCTTGGCAGTTCACTTATAACGATTATGGTCAATATAACCCCGAGAGACCCCTAACTGGACCTTAACCTAGTCTTGAGTTAGATTCCTCTCTTTCATCTTTCTTATCAGATTACTCTGGCAAAAACTTGTTTTCTTCCGAACATGATGTTAATTGACTATTCAAGTTGTAGTTGTCTTTATTCTACACTCTATCCTTTTCCTTTTTTTAGGCGATTATTATGATGATGGCGATATAATTTTTGTAATATCTGCAATGAGATCAAAACATACAAATTGTTTACTTTTAGATAGCGTCTAATTATATTTTGTAATTTACTTTAAATTAACTCGCTAACTTCCCTACAAATGTATCCATACCATAATATTGTGAATCAAACGTTATCTGTTAGAATAAAAAACATGGGCGCCAAGTCATCATAGTACTTACACGGACCAATGGTAAGACAAAAATATCCCCTAAAAGTAATAACAAGAATTGGCTCCTTGGGCATTCAATGACATGTGATGGTATTGGTAGATCAAGGAGTCTTACCCAGGAGGGTAGGTTTGCTTAAAACTATTGATAAAAAAGTTTTCTGATATTATAACTGAATATATCACTATTTTCTTGACGTCGGACAAACCTTGATGAGCTCATAAAATTGTATATATTTAAAAGTCTTTACTCGTTACGTTCTGTGGATGATAGCCATGTCATCATAACTATGATATAACATCATAACTATAGTTATGATCATGACATCATAACTGTAACAATATCAAAATTTCTTGGAAAATAAGGGGGTCAGAATACATTTTTGAAAACTTCGCTATATGTAATTGTAGAGACGTGAGTGCTGTAGAATTGAAATATGAAAGTTTTTATTTAGTTTGTTGAATAATACGCGAGATAAAAAGGAAAATGAGTTTAAAATAGTCACCAGGTTCAGTATCGGGAGATCGGGACACTAATAATCTCAATACCAAATGTCATTTTCGTATTTTTTGCCAACAAATCTTATATTTTGTTGTCACTGTCGTGCCTAGGTAAGGGCGACAACGACGCCAGACGGCGGTTATATCGATAATAATTTCTGAGACCATCAATTTGAAGCTCAGAAAATAACGTGGTTGACCTTTCTTACGATTACCAAAATCACTTCCTTCGTAAGAAAAAACCGACTACAACTTGGTGAATACATGTCATTTTTATCAGAATAATCAATAGGCTAATAAATTGAAAACCATTTTCAAAATAGTAAGGAAAAGATATTTTTTTAAAACCTTTGAATTAAACGTACCCAAACATACGGTTCAAGCCACATCTAAATTTAAATACTCTCTCCATAAGAATATGTGACAAATAAGTTTTGTTAGGTTAGGTTAGGTTAGGTTAGGTTAGATTAGATTAGGTTATTTTAGATAAGGAAAGGAAAGTTTTGACATTTTCCTTTCCGTACGTTTAAATTCATTGTATGGAAAACTCACTTCTTATACAGTCAACATAACTCATGGATAAATACAATTCGAATAAGTTGCAACTTAAATAATTCTAGACTATCTGGCATTGACGTTCAACGTCATGAATGAAATATTGTAAGAAAGAAGCAGATGTTTCCACCACGAAAGTCACTTTCTACAAGCTAGACCGATTAGGTTAGGTTAGGTTAGGTTAGGTTAGGTTAGGTAAGGTTAGGTTAGGTTAGGTTAGGTTAGGTTAGGTTAGGTTAGGTTAGGTTAGGTTAGGTTAGGTTAGGTTAGGTTAGATTAGATTAGGTTATTTTAGATAAGGAAAGGTAAAGTTAAGTTGGATAGGGTAAGGTGAGGTTATGTTAAAAGAGGTTAGGTTAGATTAGGTTAAGTTATTTTAGATAAAGAAAGGAAAGTTTTGACAGGTTCCTTTCCGTACGTTTAAATTCATTGTATGGAAATCTCACTTCTTATACAGTCGACATAACTTATGGATAAATACAATTCGAATAAGTTGCAACTTAAATAATTCTAGACTATCTGGCATTGACGTTCAACGTCATGAATGAAATATTGTAAGAAAGAAGCAGATGTTTCCACCACGAAAGTCACTTTCTACAAGCTAGACCGATTAGGTTAGGTTAGGTTAGGTTAGGTTAGGTTAGGTTAGGTTAGGTTAGGTTAGGTTAGGTTAGGTTAGGTTAGGTTAGGTTAGGTTAGGTTAGGTTAGATTAGATTAGATTAGATTAGATTAGGTTATTTTAGATAAGGAAAGGTAAAGTTAAGTTGGATAGGGTAAGGTGAGGTTATGTTAAAAGAGATTAGGTTAGATTAGGTTAAGTTATTTTAGATAAGGAAAGGAAAGTTTTGACAGGTTCCTTTCCGTACGTGTAAATTCATTGTATGGAAAACTCACTTCTTATACAGTCGACATAACTCATGGATAAATACAATTCGAATAAGTTGCAACTTAAATAATTCTAGACTATCTGGCATTGACGTTCAACGTCATGAATGAAATATTTTAAGAAAGAAGCAGATGTTTCCACAACGAAAGTCACTTTCTACAAACTAGACCGATTGAATTATTTAACAATTCATCCATCTCTGATTTCTGTTGAACAAGAAATAATTTATTACGGCCTAAATAAACGTTTATGTTTTTTCACGTTATTTAAGGGTAAATCACATTGCTTTCGTTTACTTCTAAACGCCATTTGAATTCTACGGACAAACTAATGTAATATTCATTTAGTTTCTTTACACGCTTCTTTTCAAAGACGATTCACAATTCAACAGACTAAATCCGGGTTAGATAAAGTAATGAATTTGTCGTTCAATGCAGGGATCAGCCTATTTCTTAACTTAGATTACCTCTAAATTTAACAAATCTTGGATATCAGATGACAATTAAACGTTTTCAAAACAAATAAACCTTAAAACCAATAAATGGATTTATTAATGCTCCATCATGGTGCTTAACCAAACCCATCCTACGATATAATACAAGCAATGCACTAAATCTAACCCCCCAAAAGTTGTTTTTTGTAGTATGTAGGAATGTTAAACTGTATTAGTAGATCAAGAGGGCTTTGCTAGTTTATCTCAACTCTAAAGAGTATCGATACTGATGTTGCCTCCACTCGCTAGGCTCGTGTCAGTGATTCGACACTGAATTCCTTAACTATACTATTATTACATTTTATAGGGAAGTCTGGATTTGATGTTACTTTATTGAGAATAAGTTCCCAATCTGTCACATTAGAAATATAGCGTTAGTACTATTACATGCAGAATTTAAATTGGCAAATTTAATATGATATAAGTTAAATAACACAAGACATAAAAACAAATTAATGTTTTAAACGGCTTCCATTTTGACGTTTTCTATTATATTTTATTTGAGGTTATATTAAGTTCTATGTGAGCAAACTATAATCTCAACATATTCCGAATTCATTGTTCCTATCTTAAATTTTGTGACCGTGATTGTGGTTTCATGCAGACGACAACGACTACGGACAAACGGCGAACGAAAATGACTTTTTGGTATCCTGAGGCCTTGAAACGTGATGACCATCCAACCGAAGTCGAAATTGCTGGCGATACCAAACTTACCCTGATCTTCGTATAGCCTACTTTAATAATGACCTTGGAATACTTTATTAGTCTTAGGGGTGGAATTGGTCAAGAGAGATCTAATTGAAAATATGAAAGAAAGGCACTTAACTCAGGATCGCATGGAAAAGATGTAGAACCAGCTGGGCTTACCAAGCTTGCTTTAAGTGAGCACCTGAGGATTTTAAAATAATAATTTGACATTGACCGAAAGTTGCACTCAAAATAAATTATAAATAAATAAAGTTGCACTCAAAATTATATTCTCTAGTCAGTTAGCCAAATGTAGGCCCTACACAGATAAAAGTATTTATCATTAAATTTCTTAGTTATTCTTAGTGTTTACTATATTTGATGGTCATTAATTTTTGTTGAACTTGGATAATTTGTAAACATTTTCATAGATTTGGCCTTTTTATTGGATATCCTATTACAAATTGGTTTGTACTTAAATTTCAAGACAAGCAGAATAACATTACAACTTAGGTACATCCACGTACACAATAGGCACTTTATTCATGTAAAATATGTATAGGGTTGCTTGTATGTAGGCTAATAAGTTGATGTAAGTTTTTATAATTTCATAACACGTTAAATTATTTTTAAAATTTTAATTTTAATAACAGATTAATACAGTAGCACCAAAAAAATAACATAATAATTTTGGAAATAATGCCAGCCTTATTGACCCAACTATGCAGTCTTTCTTGAACACATGACTGTAAAGATCTTTGTCATTGTCGATTTCATGAAACGTGTAAAAGATTGTTTCATATTGTTTAGTGTGAGTGGCTTTCAAGAATACAATTGACAAACCTCTTGCAAGAAAAATAAAATGGCGTCAAATGAGGTGGTCATTGGAGCCAATCGATGGAATCACGACGACCAATCCAGTAACTTTCGGACAGAAGTACTATTTGCAATTATTAAAATAATCGTCATTGGTACAGTGCTGTCTAATTTGAGGGATAAAAGTGTCACCCAACATCTATTTGTACACTTTATCATTGACAAGACAATCGAAAAAAACACTGTTGGAAGACATGTCACCCCAAACTGTGACATCCAGCTGGTTAAAATACTTTTCAATTATTTCACGAGGTTTATTCTATGGATAGTAAACACAGTTGTGAAGGTTTATAGCTTCTCTTAACTTGAAACAAGCTTCGTTAGACCACACCTATCTCCATTTCTTTTTCTCCGTTTTACACAATTTCTTAAAACTAGAGACTCCTGTCTTGGCCATCCTTCAACAAACCATGGACAAGACTTCTATGATACACCTTAAATTCGAGACAACGTTGCAGCCTCTGTAACCATTTTCATGCTATTTCAAGCTCTTATTTGTGATTTTTTAAGGATTCTATTAAAACTTTCAGTAGCCAACATTGCGTTACCTTCAGTTTTTAACAGTAACTTTCTCTAACACTTTTGTTTACATTTAAAACTGACCATATTCTTTCAAATCTATTCGCAGTTTGTAACTTTCAAAAAGGGATGAATAAGTTCCACATGATTCTTTCCAGGTAATAAGAACAGTTTCAGAGTTCTCGTACTCCCAGTGTTCCTTCAGGATCGATTTTCATTTCTCGAAACATTGATTTCCAACAATTAAAGACGCATTCAACTAACTGTAATTCGTAAATAGGGCTATAGCTATAATCAATCATATGATTACATTTAATTGTTACAAGAACATATGATTAAATTGGTTTCAAATGTCAGTCTACGTATCTGCAACAGTGCACATACTTAGAAGATATTTATTTAAAGAAGATACTATGTAAAAAACACCAATTTACATTTTTATAATAATTATAATTTTATCCTGATTTTACGTTAGAATATGACAGTAAAATTGTTAATAATATTCAAATTAAATATAAACTTTTATACTTTAAACGTACAAGTTTTGATAAAAAGTTAAATGACAAAAATACTTTACATTTTCAACAAACAAAAAAGATGATTATAAATGGCTCGTAATCAAAATCCAAACTGGGTTGCATTATTGAAATGACCTCTATTTAGGATTCAACTCGTGTTCACATCTGTGTTAATGCCCATACAATTAGCAATTAGTTTGCTGGGACACAGTTTTGATTTTACAAATACCATGCCGTCATTTATAAATATAAAAAATAATATCTATTGATGACAATTATTTAATTCTGAACATGAATGTTGTATTTATAGATAAACTAAATAATTAATACACAAATAATAGGCTACACAAAACATATTTATTTCCAGGACGGTTTTAAAACAAATACAGGTATAATCTGGACTTTTAAGTATGATTTAAAGAGGTGATGTTTTCATAGTTATTTATTTGAGACGGTTACCTGTTCTCCTATGGACAAGCCAGAGCAGAGGTTGATACATGGATACGGGAGGGGATGAATAGGGCCTGGACGGATTCAACTACAAGTAGACTTGCAAAGAGACAATTTAGACCAAGCAAGAAACATGCTGAACAACTCATCTCTCTTAGAAGGGATAACATGAGGTGGGTGGTTGGGTTCTTAACGAGCCACTGTCACCTCAGAAAACACCTATTTTAGGGATTGATGCAGAAAATACTTGCAGGAAATGTGGTTTGGCTGAAGAGTCCGCAGAACACATTCTTTTAGAGTGTGAGGCGTTAGGACGAGCCAGGCTATACTCTCTAGGCGCTCCGGGGAAGGAGATGGAAACCATCCTAGACAATCCTATAGGTAGTATCTGTTCTTTTATAAGGATGACAGGTATTACTGAGTGGGTGTAGGAAGGAACTTGGGGCGGCAAAAGACCTTTAGGTCGACGCCGGTAAGGCCTCTGACGGAGGCTATCACAGCCCAGTACAAAAAAAAAGACGGTTACCTGTCCCCATTGCTAGTCGGAATAAAGTATCCAAGTTAAATAACAAACACAATAGTAATGAACACTACCCCTCGGGGGAGTACTTATGTGAGTATAAAGATGGGAATTCCAAGATAGTTTAGTTAGATCTATACTAACCTTTCTTCCCTTAGTCTTGATGGGTTAGTTTCCTATCATTCACTTTTCCTATGAGGTCTCTCTTGACCAACCCTTGTTCATTTCACAACCTTACTCTACTAGAGTATTTGATGAATAGTTTTCTCTATTTCATAACATTTTGACTTTTAAAATATACGATCTATAAGTTAAGATTTTTAATCGGGAAAAATTCACCGTTTTTTGAATGATTTTTCACGTTTCATGCCCTCAGGCATCTTACGACATCCGGTCCTGTCTATGTCGTGGTCGGCTTTATATAAGCACTATCAGCGTCTCATATTTAATACAGAACTTAAAATTTGGTGCAGGGAAATATAGTGAACACATATTGAAATTAATAAAAAACTAATTGAAAATATCAAATGGCGGCTGAATTTCAATTCCGTGTCTATAAAAACCCAACCTCTCTATGATAACAAATAATGAAGTTGTTGTCAAAAAATGTGATTCGTGTAGTTACATAATCAAGCAGAGACGAAATACCAACATGAGTATTGCGAGTGGAGGTTTCTTTACGTAAGTAAAACTTTGAAGACTGCCAGATTTAGGGACTCTCACTAGTGGAGACTTTTTAATAGATACAAGTCTATGAGGCCTGTTAAGTTCCAGCCGGCGTAACGAGAGTTGTGATATACTAAATTAGGAGGTTCAGGAAAACTCTGTAACAAATCTTTCTATCAACCCACTCTACAGCCACTTGATCTAGTAATACGATTTAATATCTCCCACAAGCTCCAAGAACCAAATTCATTTTTACATTTCAACGACAACGTTATATTACATTTTCTAATCGGGCTGGATAAATTCCATGAAGGTTTGTATCAACTAGTTTCTTGACGTTGCAAATGTTTCTTGTCTTCGATTAAGACGTTTAACGTAGTAATACGCTTTCTGTGGTTAAGTCAACGAAGTCTTGCTTCTGGAAGTCGAGGAAGATTAGAGTTAAAACGGTTTTCAAATTGTATCTTTACAATTACATTCACGGCCTGTAATTCGTAGTTGCTGTAATAAACTCATTATTTTCTGCAAAAAATAACATTATCTTACGCTTACAAGAACGGAATAAGAGATATGTGATAACTGATGTTAGTTTTTGTTTCAAATTATTTAGTTTGTCTGCTTCGTGATGTTACGGTCTGGATTTTGTACTTGAGATAAAACACTGAACTAACTATTATTTGCTAAATCATTTTATACTAGATTTTTTTTAATAGAACATTTTTGAAACTTTAATGCGTTTTATTTTGTATTAATGTTGCTTGATCGTAGATTACATAAAACAATACCCTTACTTAAGTATGTAGTGATTGTAATGTTTAGAAAATGGTTATATTATGCTCCAATTGTTCTGTAAGTTTAGAACTTAATGGAGCATTTTTTACCTTTTTACTTACTCAGTAGACGACGTGTTGGGTGCGTATCGTAGTCGCTAACAATTTCTATCTCTATTTTTCGACTGATCTGTACATTTAAAAGCGTTAAGAAGTGGTTTTTCCATCGTTGTTGTAGTCTTCCGTTCGTATTCACAATAGTGGCAACAAAAATAAAGATAAAACATGAAATTAAAAATTAGTAAACAGAACTATAGTGTTCCCCTATAGAAAATGGTTGAAATAGAAAACATCGAAATGACGGCTATTAATACAATTTTGTGTTTACATCTCGTCAGTTATTCCACTTAAGACACACTATATACACAATTTCAGTTGTCAATTGTGGATTCGATAACTTTATGATGATCAAAATTATTGTCAAAATATAATGTCAAAGCTTGACCTTTAAGGAAAATGAGATATTCGTATAGGTATCAAATCCGGACGAGTCAAATATACAACTTTGAGGGCCCTTAACGCCTAGACACCGATACGAACGAAGCGAGTGTAGGGTTTTTAATATACACACAGCGATGAGGCCAGTTAGGGCCTAGCCTACTTCTAGAAAGCAGTAATATACGCAATTACGAATTTCAGTAAATCCAAGTAACAAGTGTTTTATAATAAATTAAGTTACTCAATGTAAAACAATAACCTAATGTCTATATGGTTTAATCGGACATTTACATCAATTTATGTATATACAAACTAATACATGACTTTTCGAAAATATAAATCAACACCTAATACCAAGCAATAAACATGGAGTTTTAAAATTTAAAACACAAACAGCTTAGTAGTCTAGGCCATATTGGAAACTAAAACTAAGTCCCCAGACCTAAATCTGGTCTGAGCAGTCAAATCTAAGACTAAATACAAACGTGGTCAGAAAAAAACCACCAGACACAGGACTGCACTACACAAAGGTCGGCAAGCAACTGACTGCTAAAGGGGTGGTACCAAGAGTATCTCTATACATCAGAAAGGAATTGTCTTTATTTAAAAAAAAATATATGGTAAATGCTCGATTAAACCACATTAATAATCTGAACAATCCACCATTATCGAATAACTTTAAAACCAGAATAATATTGAAATTCCATTAAAATAATATAATATTATGTTTAACAAATAAATTAATAGTACTAAACTTACAAATTTTCCATTTGTTTTAAATAAAAACGCAATGTTGGTAAGAAAATCCTGATTAACGTTGTGCAAGACTAATTGCCAACAGTAAATATTTATGTTTACATTTGTAAATGTTGATTACAAATCTGGACATAGTATTTGCGTGTAAATAAAAACCGTATCCCAACAAACCCGCGCCACTAATTGCTAATTGTACTGGCATTAACATAGACGCGAACATGGGTTGAATTCAAAATGAAGGTCATTACTACAGCACATTTGATTTAAGTAATGTTTCATGTAAAATTGATTGTCGTGAAAACTATTATAAATCATTATTTTATTTTTTTAAATTTTGTATGAACATGTGACAGTTAATTGCACAAGGTCTTCAATTTATAATTACACTTAAACTATTATGAACTATTTGAATGATATGTTAAAAATATAATTTATTATTTCTAAACACGGCAATTAAGTGTACACGCTTTTGTGAAATGGAAATTTTGCGAAGTTAATTTTATAACCAGTCACCAATACAATAAAATTGTACGGAGCCAATATCTGGGCGAAATGTTTCAGTGTGGATATGTACAAAAGCTTCTGTACAACGGAAGGGTTGCATGCACCTACCTCTCAACTTTGGAGGCCTCCATCATAGTCATCGTGCTGGTGTCATCATCTTCTAGTTCGGAAAGGGTGAAAATCTCAGAGGAGAGGATAAAAAATTTAAAATGTGCAGCTAATAGGATAACCAGTAAAACAACTAGTAACAAGAACTAGATGAACTGTCAGACTTATCAATACAGTGGAAGATTGGTAAAAGCATTGCCACAGGATGGTCAACTAGTGCATGACCTCGTATCTGTCCTGTTATGGCCTATTTCGAAAATATATGTTCTTCATGGTCAAGAGCAATCATCCCACCTGTAGTCATGCAAAGGACAGCTCCGAGGATGACGCGTATACATTCCTCAACTACAATATATGGAGTTCAAAGAGGAGGTAGTTGATGAAAATAGTGAAAGAAATAAATCCTGATAATGTTGGTAAGATGCTCTGAATGAAGGAGCTCTGGGGAAAAGTGATAAGCTTCGTCGTCGAAACGGTGTTACGAGGAAAGAAAATAGACGAGGGGTAACCCAGTGACCGGGGTTATTAATGGCAGATAGAGGGCCTCAGAGGTTCATGACACGAAGTAATGTGAAAACGGTTCCGTACTGGATACTGCGAAGGAAAAGGAAGTCTAAAGTTTTTGTGGGTAGCAAAGATAATGCCTGGGAGTTTCACATATGGGAAGGTGTTTCTGTGTACATAACATATTTCCCTCCTTCTCGGAATAAAGAAAAAATTATGTCATAAATGATATAATAATGAGTTTCTAAGTTATTTCTATTGTTGAATAAAAGCGATCAAAAAGTTTAATTGAGTGAAATCATTTAAAAAGATTTTAAATTTCGTAGAATAGAAGAATATCGTTAAAAAAATGTCTGAAAACAAGTTTCGGTTTTTTGATTAATGGGTTCACTGTTATTATAGTAAGGTTGTAAAACATTGCTTTTTAAATAAAGCAAAGTTTATAGGATACAGAGTGAAATTTCTCACAATTTTATATCTTTTTTTTTAAATTACAAAAATGTACGTAATTTAAAAGAAAACCGTTAGACAAAAATTGCTGCTAATAAATTAACTAAAATCAAAACAATATGTTGGGCCATTTGAAACTCGTAAAAAACTCTTTAAAATCATCTCCCTTTGCATAATTTTATTGATAAACGAAACTGCCCAAATCACCGAAAACAAATATTTTTGTAATTTTACAAGCTTTTTTACATTCGCCATATTTCGTAATACTCAATTTATAGTTGACAAACTTTTGCAACCATAATTCACTTAGTTGACAACTTGGTACCACAGAAGTTGTAAAAGCAACTAACATAAATCAATGGGGGAAACAAAAAGACTGGCTGCAATCAGCGAGTAAAGTTTGGGTTAGGTCAATCAACAAAACCTTTAACGATAACTTTTACTTGGATAAGTTGATGTTGGCCTACTCATTGCTTTCTTTATTATATAAGCAATTATAAATATCCATTCTATTAATCATTAAAACGGATTTGTTTAAACTGATTTTATTTGAGGTAACGTGTTCACTTAAACTAAAACTAGTGACGTGTTCAACGTTTAATAATTTAATTATTATTCATACAAACAAGTTACATTAAAATCCGTTAAAGAACAACCTGTACAAACCGGAAGTGCGAATGTTTATTTTTTTCATAATTTTGTAGTTGCCAAGTTCTGTTTGGAGGCACACAATTAAAAGTCAAATTATATAATTGTCCGACAAAATTATCCTTTTCAAAAAGGACAACGAGTTAATTTTGGAAAAAAAAGTTCTTTTGTCTGATTGTAATTACCTAATAACTGGATAATAATACATATTATACTCTAGCATAAAATTTATAAATCCGATTTTTATTGTTTTATTAATTAGTTACTTATTTCATTTGGAGAAAAGCGTAATATTATTATGGTATTTCATTAATTTATTAATTTGTTATATAAATTACAAACTTGAATAATTATCAGAATTGACATACCTTATGATTGCCTACTATTAATAGCCTACTACAAATCAGTCAGTAATTGTATCTTTGTTACATAAAGCAAGAAATGTATGTTTTTATTTTCTGTTTATAGATTTTTAAAATTTTAAATTGTATATGAATTAAATTTATTTGTTGTTTTAGAGTTGAAGAATTTTCTTTCATTGTTACTTCTAAAATAGAATGTTTCTGTTCATTGTTTTATAGTGTTTAATTTACTTTTGAACAATGATTGGGTTTATTATAAAGGAGAAATCTTTTTTGTTATTTCGTTGATATTTAAAAACTTTCAGAGGCTCACTGACTTGGCAATCCCGAGATACTCGAGCTGTATCTACAATTGTTTTCGTACAACATTCAGTTATATTCATCTCTTTTATCTTTCCAATGAGGTATCTTTATCAAGTCTGGTTTTATTCCGACCTTGACGCTATTTGAGGGCAAAGGGTCTTTCTTGTGTCCTTTTTTCCTTTTTATGCTTGACCGAGAATTGTTTTCCTTAGAGTAAACAATAAGAAAAAACAATAACATTTGTTCGTAGATAATAAATCAAATTTTCTTCTTTTTCTTCTTCTTATTACTATCATCAATAAAAGAATTTTCATAAAATTTGTTTACATATCAAAGAAAATAATTTAATCCACAGTGAAATTGCATTGTTGACATATTAGAGGCAATGATTTAAACCACTATGTAATTGCATTGTTGATTATCAAAGAAAATGATTTAACACACTGTGCAATTAATTGCATTGTTGACATATTAGAGGCAATGATTTAAACCACTATGTAATTGCATTGTTGATTATCAAAGAAAATGATTTAACCTACTGTGTAATTGCATTGTTGACATATTAGAGGCAGTGATTTAAACCACTATGTAATTGCATTGTTGACATATCAAAGAAAATAATTTAACCCACTGTGTAATTGCATTGTTGACATATTGGAGACAATGATTTAAACCACTATGTAATTGCATTTTTGATTATCAAAGAAAATGATTTAACCTACTGTGTAGGCGGGCAGTTAGAGAGATTATTGTTGGTCGTAAACAATATAATTTCATGAAAATTTAATTGAAATCATTAAGCTTGATTTTGAGATATTTTAAATTATACCGTGGCGATTAGTTTTCATTTTATTTTGGGATTTTTACTAATTTCGTTAAGGTGATAATTTTAGGTTTTGTGTTTAGGGAGTAAATCTTTGAAAAATCCAATTTGAGAAGTTTTAAATATTGAAAAGTTTATAAATGATAACCAAAAGTTTAGTTACGTAATGAAAACTTTAAAGAGTTCTGGAAATTGAAAATAAAATTTCGGTCAAATTGGTAAACACGTTTAGATTTTACCTCACTGAACAACAGACGGTTGACATCCCAAAAAACAACTTTATTCCATTCAAACAGAAAACCGTGTATTTTTTTATTTTGATTTAGTGTATTGGAAAATGAAAACCACAAAGTGATACCAATGATAAAATATTTTTGCAATCCGTAGATTCTTTATTAAACACAAATATAATTGTAACCGATTGAACGTGTATTGAACCTGTGAATATTAAAACTTGCGTCATACAGTGGTTTCTTTTGTTAACGTCCTCTTTATATAATTTCAAAACTTCATATTAATGTCAATACCTTGTTCTCCTTGCACTTTCACTTAGAGTCCACACTTTGAACTCTCTGCTCTTTTTGTAGTATTCACCTTATACGCATAAACAAGATATTAGGCGCGTATAGTCTTCTTCGTAGTATTTATAAGTTTAGTTAGGTAAGTTTTTTAATAAAATCTGATTCATTTTCTAATTGATTGTACCATTGTTAACATCTGTTTCTGTAATTTAAAAACAATGACCAAAATGGTTAGATTAGGTTAGGTTAGTGTAATAATATAAATTATTAAAGGATTAAATAAAGCAATAAAAATATAATTTTGAAACTTTAGCTTCATTGCTTTTTTTATTCCTTTAATAATGAGTTTCAACAAGAAATATCTGCTGTAACATTAAATATATATAATATTTTATTACGAAAAATACAGGTAATTCATCTTTATATTAAATAAAAATAAAAATTACAGTTTGTTAATTGTAGTTCAAGTATCACTAAAAATAGCGTCGTTATCAAAGAAAAGCGATGGAACTAATGAACGTTATTATTTGTATGAAATTGTCTTTTTTTCAAATTTGTATATCATCCCAAAAATCAAGCTCAATACTTTTTATTATGGTATTACCCTAACCGATTGCTCACTATAATATTTATAAAGTTTTTTACTTGCCTGAGTAATCTTGATTATAATCTTCCATGTTTACAGCTTTTCGCCTACAGGAACAAACACTTTTATTTCATTAGCAATTTATCAAATATTAAAACAATTAACGTATTTTTTTAAATATTTTAACGTATAACTGATTTATAACGCAATAAAAGTGTTTCTTCTGGCGATGCCTGATCGAATTGTGAAACATTTGTAAACAGGAATGTTTACAATCCAGATTTCCCAAGCAAATAAAAAACATTGTAAATAATTTATTTATAACCTTTATATTTATGTATTTCAATAAAAATATTTTTATTAATAATTTGCCTTAAAATTGTTAAAATATTAAATAGATTTATTTATTTATTTTTTAATTGAACGATGTCAAATGTTTTGCCAACTGGGGCTTAATTAGTTATTGAGTATGGGATTGGTATTTCTGAGAGAACCTAGTCTTGGGTTAGTCCCTCTCATTCATCTTTCCTGTCAGATCCTCCTTCACCAACTTTTGCTCCCTCTGGCTCTGAAGCTACTAAATTATTAAACCAAGGATGATTTATGATTTATTAAAATTTTTAATTCATATAAATACTAAAAACACATTTTTATTTTAAAATAATTTCATTTACTTTTGCGAAATTAAAATATCATCAATTTTTCTTTTATAAATATATATTCTTCCAAAAATAATTATAATCAATATTAGTTAACGTAAACATTCCTCGAACAAACAGTTCAATAATAATCTTCAAAATATTCAAATTTGAATAAACAATTTCTTAAATTTTCAGACAATAAATTGTATTGTTTGTGCAACTTCTTTCCAAAAGCTATTAAACAATTCAAACTGTTCAGTAGAAACAGGAAAGACAACAATATGAAGATATATTAAACTGGCTGAGTACAAGAAGGGCAAGTAAAACTTGTTGGAGTCGAAGCTTGCCTTTATGAATATGAATCACGTATTATGGAGGCAGAGGGTGGGATACACTGCCCCTCAGAGACAGATATTTCATTCACGTGACCTCTTCTGCAACAGTAATAACCTTTCTTGACCACAATCAAGGAAAATTACAACCAGTACGTTTACTTTTCCCGTTTATAGCCGTCCGTTGTAGTAAAGAATGTTTCTTGTTTCTGTAGACGTCGTCTAATAACTCAGAGGCTGTGTACATTTTATAACCCACCTTAAAAAGATGTTGGTGTGTGTGTGCGCGCGCGTGTGTTTCTAAATCTCCTATAGTGTGTCAAAAAATTAAATAATATTTCGAAATTATTAAGTTATGATATACGAATTTAACCCAATGACTGTTAAAACAACCCGGTTTTTCAAAACCTACTGGTATTTGGGCGAAGCGAAGCGAAATAAACATATTTCGGAACAGAGTAATACGATATTTTACTTATAATTTTGTTTAAATTAAAACCGACTCTCCTATATTAGTGTCAACTGAACTTTATATATTGTGCAAGCAGTTGCTTATGTTAACAAAATATTCTAAACTCGGAAGTATTTATTATGTAAACTGAACTGTTGATCAGCGCTAAAGAAACCTACGACAACCAGCCAATTAAAGAGTCAATATAATAAGGATTGACTTTTTAAACGTATTGTAAACAACTCGTTTTTACGATTCATGTATTACGACACGTACATGTTCCATTAGCAAAGTATGTAAATGTAAATCCGCCCTTGTATTACGCTATGAGTAGTTTGTAAATACTTGTTCACACATTACAACACACTACATATTATATAGAGCTGTTATTCTGTTGTCTAAATGGTAATTGCGTATGTGCTGCCTATTATTCAATTGATGTGATTAACTGTGTTATTAGTAACCTCTTGTATGAAATTGTACCGTTAACGATGTTTATTTTGTTTACTTCTCCTTCCTTTCTTGACTTAACCATATGGTTTGTATCCCTTTTTATTTACAAATTCAAATAAAATCTAACTTAACTTTACCTTTCCTTATCTAAAATAACCTAACCTAATCTAACCTAATCTAACCTAATCTAACCTAACCTAACCTAACCTAGCCTAACCTAACCTAACCTAAACTAACCTAACTTAACCTAACCTAACCTAGCCTAACCTAACCTAACCTAACCTAACCTAACCTAACCTAACCTAACCTAACCTAACCTAACCTAACCTAACCTAACCTAACCCACAAATTCAAATAAAATCTGACTTAACTTTACCTTTCCTTATCTAAAATAACCTAACCTAACCTAACCTAACCTAAGCTAACCTAACCTAACCTAACCTAACCTAAACTAACCTAACCTAACCTAACCTCTTGTATGAAATTGTACCGTAAACGATGTTTATTTTATTTTCTTCTCCGTCCTTTCTTTACCTAATCATATCATTCTTATCCCTTTTTATTTACAAATTCAAATAAAATCTAACTTAACTTTACCTTTCCTTATCTAAAATAACCTAACCTCTTTTAACATAACCTCACCTTACCCTATCCAACTTAACTTTACCTTTCCTTATCTAAAATAACCTAACCTAATCTAACCTAACCTAACCTAACCTAACCTAACATAACCTAACCTAACCTAACCTAACCGTATCCTTTTTTATTTAAAGGCAAAAACTCTCTCTGTCATCATTATCAGATAAGAAAAGGGAAAAAGAACTAAAAAAAGATCTCTTAGCCCCCCCCCCCCCCCAATTGTTTAAATGTGTCAGGGTTAGGGAGAGATCTAACCCAAGACTACATGACAAACTGAGTAGATTCAGCTAGGTTCTCCGGGATTGCCACGCCCGTAATAACTATATTGTGCAGCTAATGAATAATAGTCGGTTTAAATGAAAAACCGATTTTAATTGTTCACCCGTGTAACTACTTATATTTTTATTAAACACCTTTTATCAAGTCGATTGTATTTCCTTTTAACTTAGCAACTTGTTTCGCTCCACACGGACAGCATCTTCAGGGTAGAAAAATATTCATTTTTCCGCTTATAGGTTTTTACAACAGGTATTGAAAATAATATTCTAAGTAATTAATTTAGAAACTCAAAATTGCAGCAATAAACGTATAAAGTCAAGTGAGAAGTCTACGCCCTGTGCTGGGAAACGACTAGGATAGCTCAGTTAGTAGAGCATTGGCTCGTAAAGCCAAAGGTCCTGGGTTCGATTACCAGTCTAGGTCGTAAATTTTTCACTTGAATATTATTGCAGAAAATTATGTTTCACAGGTTACACATCACTCAATACTAAATCCCACATAAAAAAAATTAAAAAATGTTTTTAAAGTTTATTGTTAGTGTTATAATAAAAGTAATATATATCAATAACATCCTGTACTTATGGCACTGACTGGAAGACTCTAAATCTCACCCAAAAGTCTGAAAATAGGTGGGATAACGATATATGCGAAAGATGAACTCACTAGGTGCTTCCAATTCGGGAAAGGTGGATATACAGAGGGCTTGAGGTGGTAAATTAACTTACGCAGGCCCTTACAGGATATGAATTTATTAGACGGTTTACCATAGATTCTGAAGATCGGATGATGCTAGATGTGTCAACTGTGGAGCAGAGAAAGGAAAAAGGAAATCGGAATATGTACCTAAGTTCTACAACCATAATCTCCATTACTACAAAAGAGCAACAAAATGTGGAATTTGGTTTATGAAATTATGAAATCTTTTCATTTCGACAAATCTAAACATCAATGAAAGAAAATAAGAAGACAAATTGTTATCAACAGCGCCTTGATAGACTAGAAGTAATTCTGAAAGATAATTCCTATACCATAGAGGGCTCCTATGGTGCGTAATGCATGTCCCACCTACTTGGAAAAATATTTTTTTTCGAACTGGCCCTAAGTACGTATGTATTAGAAACGATTGATGCAAAGGCAATCTTAAGTTTGAATAAGGTTTACAATTACACCTATAAATTTTAGATATATTGCAAACTATAAAAACAAACGTTTCTTACAAATTCAATTTCTTCAAATAGAATAAATTTAAATTGTTTCCAACATAAATATCATCAATTTTGGAATGTCATTGTAAATTAGTAATAATTTAAAGAAAATTGAAATTAATGTGCTTTAATAGGTTAAAAATGAATACCTTTCTAGAAGAAACCCACTTTCGTTTGGCATTTATGTCGTCATATGTCTATAGAGTTTTCAAGCCTCAATGACTTACGTAATTACGACCTTGGTATTCCCGAAGGCCCCTAGCTGGATCTACACATTTTCCATGTAGTATTAGGTAAATTCATCCTTTTCATCTTGCCTATCAGATTTCCTATTTTCTTTCCTTTCCAAAACCTAATTTGATCCAACCATAACCCTATTAGAGTATTGGAGGGAAATTTCTCTTGTCCTTAAGTTGATAATAATCCAGAGGACAAGAAGGGAAAAATAACATTTTCAAAAATAATTCCAGTGCTAAATAACAGCCCTCTAAATGATATATCAACATTGTATGTTATAAACACTTCAATTTTAACTATATATTTATAAAGAAAAACAATTTGAAGTTGTTTTAAATAAAACAAATTAGAAATACAAGTTACTCATCAAATAGATCATAAACTATTAAACTTTTTAAACAGTTTTCTTCAACAAACAAAATATAAACTTGACGTAAATGCTTTATATCGATGAGTGAAACCACTTTCTACACGTATGTGATTCTTGTTTAAAACGAGATAAGATCAGGAAGCTGACTGATAAGAACATCGAGACACTTTTACAGGTCAATAGAAAGTGAATAAACTTGCCAGTGGAGTTTAAGCCGAAGTTTTAACAAGAGACGTCTATCCTAACCTAACCTAACCTAACCTAACCTAACCTAACCTAACCTATCCTAACCTAACCTAACCTAACCTAACCTAACCTAACCTAACCTAACCTAACCTAACCTAACCTAACCTAACCCATCCTAACCTAACCTAACCTAACCTCTAATCTTGTGCATACATTTTTAATCGAGTGGACATAATGTAATCAAAACACAGTTATTAGTTATTCGCCGATTTGTTATGACAACCGAGTATTGTACAGCTTGTACATTAGTCAGTCCCCATGAAGGAACAATATATTCTAGTAGGTGTTGTAGAACCAAACAGAAGAATTCCTTCTCGTAGGTTAGCAATTGACCAGGCCAGTCAACCGTTCAGAAGTGACCTGCAACTGTGACGTCATTGTCACTACGAGGGTCAAGTATTTCATTATAATTAGATGTGTTTTGTGTCCAAACCATCTCCTTTTACCCTCTTCGTGCTTTTGACAAAAACGTGTTTAGATTAAGAATAAGTGAAAGTTACTGGCAGTACTAACGATGTAAATCATGCGTACGTTTGATAACGTACAATAAATAGATACAAATTGTACTATAATAATTCGAATTTGCCCCTCACCACAATCACTAGAAACTTAATAAAACACAATTATCTGATTAATTGTTCTTTATTAATTATTTCCACTTAATGCCCTGATGTACATTTCGATAACATGGTTATCATCATCGGAGGGTCTTGCTTATAAACTAAATCTAACCTTACATATCTACTAATGAAATAAAATTAAACCTAAAACTATAATAACCTGAGTGCAAGCTAAATCCCTCCCACTCCACAGATCAGTTGACCAGTAAGATAGAGGCTTGGGTTGGCCCTTTGTCAGTAGTGATTGTTATATGTCTTTGACCTATGGAGTGGGGTGAAAGATAACTGTACCTCTAACAAAGCTAAAGAGAATAGGTGGCCTACTCCTTACAAAAGTCTTTATAACTTAAGAATACAAAATAATGTGACTGTAATGAGTTACATCTGTAGGAACCCTAAATACCAAACGAACGAAAAAAACTAATTTCCATAAAAACTTATTATAAGTGTGCAACTCATGTACTGTACACTCATTCCACTCACAGTAGAATTAGGTTAGGTTAGGTTAGGTGTGGATGTAGCAAATGAGGATGGTGATTTGGGCATTGAAACGTCACGTATTTGTGTTACAAAGGTGGAATGATTTTTGTGTGAAGAGTTTGTTTAATGTGTGTAAATGAATAAGAGCTTAACTTGTGAAATGTTTTAAAATTTAATTTAATTAATTTCTCACAAATCATACGTACATACGTTTCAACGACAATATCCCCATCATCAGTGATGAGTTTGTGCTAATAATGTATTAATAAAAATATCATACCTTTCAAGAGTCATTTTTAATTGAATATTAGTGACAATTCTCTTTTTTTAAATTTCTAGATAATCGCGAAGTCATTAAAAAAGTTGCTTACAATTAAGATTCAAAGTACGAAAACATGATCTTCGATCTTCATACAATATATATTATTATTTTACCGGCTATCCTACGAAGAGGTAAGCTATTTGATTTTCTATTTATTCCTTATTCCTCAACCTATTCTTATGAAACTTTAAATACTTTTTAATTAAATTATCAAAAATGTTGAGTGAAAATTTCATCATACTGGTGTTTATAGAAACAAAATGACTGTAGCAAAAAAAGGCGTTAAAATAAAGTACCGCTTGTGTTATGTGTGAAAAAAAAAATATTGCTACAAATGTAATTTGATACATATACAAATTTCTGTTTAAGCTAATTTAGTTTAATTTCTTTTATACGATTCACTGCACTAAAGATTTCGACAGTTTCAAGCTGTACTTTTCTAAATGATTTCGCTTTACCAGCAGAAAGGAGTAATAAAGGGTAAAACTAGTTCTTCCCTTCCTTACAAGGAGAACTAGTGTACTTTTTCACTACGTTTCCATATCTAACAACAAATCATTCCACTTAATTATTGAGTGGTTGGCGGATCAACTCTATCGAAGACAACCTGACATTATCTAATTGATTCTGCAACGTTATTTAAAACAATACCCCCCACACAATACTTTATTTTTGCTCAACTGTAAAAACTATTTGCAACTACAATAGATAATAAAATTATATTCAAAAGAATTAGGTTATAAGTTTCTGTTGTTTAATTTGAATCTAACAGCTTATTTTCATTTGAAATTTGAATAGGGCAGCTATTCAACAATTAAACTTGCAAGTTTAAAAGGCATAAAAGTTGATTATTTTACCCGTCATTTTGTTTCTCTATTCAAACAAAATTTTTGTTAACATTATTCAAAAGTATGTGAAGTTTAACATTTATTCTGTTGTGAAGAAATAGAAATTAAAACCGTGTACGTCTTATCGGACTAACTCTATATTTTCAGATATATCTGATTTCTCTTATTTTCACTTCACTCCTAAAACATTTAGATCAAAAGTTATCAAGTTTTCACGACACGCGAAAGTATATGACACACATTTATGTGACAAAATCCAATTAAAATAAAATTACATTTCGGGTAGTTGGAAAAACGTAAATGACCCCCTGACCTTAAACGAAACACTCAAACTGCGATTAGATGTTATGAGCGTATTTGATTTTTTATGTGTTTTGAGAGTTATAACGTAGCAAACCGTCTAGTATCATCACAAGTCAGTTTATTATTATACACCGTTTAATGTTCAGTTGGCATTGTATCAAATACATTGACTGTGTAAAGTAAATTGGACTTCATCATTATAAGGAGTATTTAAAAAATAGATTCGTCGAAATATTTTTTGTTTTCTATTGAAAGTTTTATTGTTTATTTTGTTATTAATATTATAGATTTATTATTTTTTTACATTGCATGTTTTATATAAACGGTGTCACAAACATCTTAGCGAGCTATAAAAGGATCATATTCTACATATAAAAATAAATTGTAAATGTTCAGTAACGTTTCTTTAAATTCACCTTCGTTTAGTTGCAATCCGCCATTATATATTTTTTTTACAAATAAATGATGTAAAACGGAAGATTCAAATTTTATTTATACTATTGATGATTTCATTTGAAGTTTGTCTTTAGAGATTTTACCTGAATACCGTGAATATTCAAAATTATTTGATTAGATATATTCCCGAAAAAGGTCTATTATTCAACAATATCTAGGGGAAAAAGCGTCTCGTAAAATTTATTGTTTACCAAACCTGCTAATAAAATAGTAGTTTTACTTTATACAATGTTGATTTACTCCATAATCTACATTTTTTTTTTTTAAGTAAATTTTTCATTCATATCCCATAACCACTTTCAATGAATAAAAACCAATATTCACTTCGTTTGTTTTGTAACTCCTTAAGTGTTGCCTAAAAGTTTCTAAGTCGTGAGACACTTAAAAATAGTTGAACGTGGGTATTCTGACATGAATTTATTTAAATGTCTAGGACCACGGTTTGTTCCTAATAATCCATCTTCATCTTGGACAGATTGACAGATTCGTAAGAGCTTTCTATCACTACAACTCGTAAATCTAATATTTCGATATCTGTTTTGTGTTGTAATGATACATTTAAATTTATCATATCTATAAAAACTTATATGCATGTGTCTTTTAATCATAGTAAGTGTAAATTAACTAATCTGTTATATCTTTATTTAGAGTGATTCGAAGCAGCACAGCAATCTCTAGGGAATTGATTCTGTAGATAAAATATTTTAGAAAAATTTAGATCTGGAAAAGCTTTGTCCATTTGTGTTTTTAAAAGAAAGACATTATATCTTCGGGAGATATTGAGTGAAGATTTGGTATTCTCATTAAGTTATTTATATATCCTTTAACCAGTAGTCAGATATTATGAAATGCTTAATGTCGAATATTTCCGTAGAAACGGTTTTCTAATTTATTAAATTTTTTGTTGCTCGAAAAATAACCAAGTTATCGACAAAAACCTAAAAGTTTAAATTTTTGGTAATAGTTTACAATACACAAGTTTAAACAAAAAGCAAAACTTTTTTGATTTCCGATAATCTTTATCTCCAAGTCTTTTTTTATTTTAGATCTTAAGCATCAAATAAGACTACTTAAAAAAGTTCCTATATGCATAGTATCTATTTTTTATTGGTTTTAGTCACATCAATTAACTCAGAATTGTGTTTGTAGACTATATTCTTTCGTGTTTTACCATAACTTTCTTAAAACTACAAGAGATACGATTCTGGTGCCTATTTTTGTGCAATTTTTTAAGTCCAAAATTTATAGGACCACCAAATTTGTTGTATCAAGTGAAATTCAATGTACATTACCGGTGGATCAGACATTCCGGCGAAATCTTTCAATAGCCGTAACTCGCGAAAGATGCGTTTTTAGACTTAAGTTTAAATGACGTTTTTGTAATGTTTAGCTATAGAATCATTTCCTGACAGATACCGTCCAGTTCTCAATCGTATTAATTCCTATACGCTTTCATCTCTACATAAATGTAACGAGAGAAGGAGTTTTTTTGTACAAACATATTTTTATAATGTAAAATCTGATCACGATTATGTTGCCAAAGCTCAATTAAACAGAAAAAAAAATCTATAAACATTTTCACATCTAAAATTAACTACTACTGAAATATGTATTAAAGAACCAGATAAAAACCTCACTTCAATTCTGAAATAATTTTTCACAAACATACGTCTAAAATGTAAAAGTTAAAAGAATTTTTTTTTAATAAATAAAAAATTGCGACAGCTACAGCATAAATTTTATTAAAACTGTTAAAGATCAATTCGTACCTCAATGGACATCTTCGAAAATAATTGTACAACTTGGTTTTTCATTACTAAT
Organism: Aphrophora alni; assembly: GCA_963513935.1. NCBI lineage: Eukaryota > Metazoa > Arthropoda > Insecta > Hemiptera > Aphrophoridae > Aphrophora > Aphrophora alni. Next base: position 149,111,612 of record OY740768.1, read on the forward strand.
AAGTGTCTTGGTTTCTTATTTAGAAAGCTATTTATGATGTTGTTTTATGATGTAATATGAGTTTTACAATGTTCCATTTAGGTGAACATCAAAGTTTAGTACAGTAACATGGGTCTCATGTTAAATTTGCAGTATTAGAAACATTCAAACGTCGCAATTTCTTATTGTTGTTTGTAAATAGCTGAAGATATGTGAGAGATATCAAAAAAATATTAATGGCACTAAATTCTGGGTTGAACAACTATGTTAAATCTTGTATCAAAATACTATATTGCTAATCTTTTAAATGAATCAAATAGAATATGGCCGATTCAAGATGACGAAAAATTTTATCACATCGCAAAACATAGAATAAATGATTATATACAATCTGCATTTATTCCAATATTGATATCTCTAATACTATGGAAATAATAATAAAAATTTCTACCTTGGAGAACTATTTGCAATATATTTTGCTTTATCTCTGAATTCATTTTCTAGAGGTTGGGATTTATGCGTATTTAATAATCCCAGCTCTGGGTCACGTAGGCGAAAACTTAATAGAGATATTTCAAAAGTAAAATTAAATATATATTTTAAAAAAAATTGTTGTCAAAGTAATATTTACTAACTATATTTTTTAAGACAGATTCGTACTATAAATGTGGAACAGGATCGGGCATAACATAAACTCACCTTTATGTTTTTTTTTTTTTTTTTTTTTTTTAATTTAGAGCATATGATTTTTTTTTTTAGATACATTTTATGTCCAAAATATGAGTAAGATTTTTATTACGTTTGTAAAAAAAAACTATTTTTTCGTCAAGAACAACAAATCAAATCCTGCCCCCAAACAAACCAATACTTAAATTAAACCCATAATAATATACAGCTTACTCCTAACCCCATTTTCAGGCTTACTTAAAATTTAAACCCTCAAAATCTATTATGGTTCACATTATATGCGTTGATTTTAACCTTGACCAGAATTTATAGATATATACGACATGTCATAAAGCATTTTAAAAAGTTTGAAAGTTTTTTTAACCTCTAAATTGTTCATCAAGTCGATAAACATTTCATCGTCAATTGAATACAAATAATCTCGTTTGTTATCTAATACTTAAAACAAGTGGAAAATTTAAGAAAATATCTTTTTCTCGTGGTCAAAATTACATATATGTGAATTAAAATCACCTCTCAAAAGTTATTAATAATCAGCTGTTACATTTCTTGTTTAATTGTTACAACGCATTTAATTGTTGTAAAATTAAATTATCATATTATTATTGTATTCATTTATATCTATAAACTCTTCTTTTTTACCTAAAGCAGAAGTAAAAATATATTAAAGAAATTTATTTATATTCATTTTTATATACTGAATACTGTTACTCATTGTTAAAAGTAATAATATATAATTACTTTTACTGTCAATAAATTAATGTAGTATTGACAAACATACAACCATATATATAATTTATAAAACAAATGAAATAACACAAGAAGTCTAATTCTCATATATCATGAACCCATTTCTGCAAGTGATAAGAAAATGGCGTCATAAGCTTCAACATTACGTAGGACATCAGTAGTAAAATATAGGCTACTTTACGACTCATATGAAACGATAATATTTTATGGAAACGTCGCTCTTTCGCTAGAACTGTATAAATAAAGCCTTCCGTGTTTATTTCTGAAAACATACATATCCATTATCCTAAAAGAAAACTCGTTGTTGAAGATTTATGGGACGTTTTACAGCTGGAGACTTATGTTGCCAAAGCGATTTCACAAACATTTTCCATTATAATAAAAAGGAGAACATACATTCTGACATACAAATAAACAATATGGAAATCAGAAAAATTCGTTAAAATCTTTTTGTCAATAAGTGGAAATAAATAACCTCTGATAAAGGTAGTAGTATCAGTAATCATGTGGGGGTGAAATACCCGGCGACCTCAGGAGATTTATTGCGCCCCTTCTAAAAAAGCCCCTCCAGCCTCAACTCCTTTAGGAAGTGCAGCACAGGAAAGGTAGGTATTGTTTTTGGGAGGTGATTTCCTTAGTCCCCCTCTTTACACTTGTGTTCTCTTGGAGTTTCTTCCCCTAAAATACCCTGGATTTCTCTGCTGACTTGCCCTGATCATAGGTGCCACATTACAATCGTCCCCTCTTCCCAGTGAGTATCCTATCCAGCCAGGTTGATTTAGTGGAGGGCTGTTCCTTCTTTGATCTTTCACTATTAGGTTTTAATATCTCCCCGTTGTCGAGGAAGTTTCAACAAAGCAGAGGACTTCTCATGATGGTAGTCATTGCGAAGTGCATGCTTCATGTTATCATGTTACTGTTACATTCCAAACAAGTTTATTATTTTGGCTTTAGCTTTTATGTAGTAATAATAGTGATTATTTTAATTATGTAGTGTCTTTTTTAAATGTTATTATGTATGAATGTGCTTGTGTGTATATGTGATTGTATTTATCTGTATCAACACGTGTAAGCTACAGTATTTCATTTTTATTTTATTTTGTTTCTAAATTCTAAATTTTATTACGTTGTTTAAATTTAAATTTGTTAATTTTTATTTTATTTTAAGTTATAACTTTCATTTTGTCACTTTAAATTTAAGATTGTTACTTTTTATTTTATTTT